>DWIC01000008.1:0-24242 GCA_018248135.1 Battus belus
AACTGTCCATGAGACTCAGGGTCCAATCTGGCGGCCTTGATTCTTCTATGTGAAGACCATAGGAAATAACGAGATAAATTTGGATACTATCATAATACTCTGCATAATACCTTTAAGCAAATTCTTCTTCCTGTCTTTTATTTCTTTCTAACTTTTTTTTTTATTTCAGATGGTGACCAGGACAAAGAAAATTTTCGTGGGAGGGCTCTCAGCACCAACAACGCTGGAGGATGTAAAGAATTACTTCGAACAGTTTGGACCGGTAAGTAAACAAGCATTTATTATAGTTTTTGTTCCAGAGGATTATCACGATTATTACCTGATTATTATTAAGAAATCGGTCTTTAATAAAGTTATCTCAGCAGTTTTGCAACAAATATATAAAAACTTAAAGAAATTATAGGTAAATCTTCGATTATTGGGGAGGCGATTGAAGAAGAATACATTATTTTCGCAGATTACATTATTCTGTATATTCGTGCACCTGAAGTACTTGAATTCATGTCAAACATTATTATTAATTTAACAAGGACTTTATTACAAGCACTTTTAGGACTTCGGATATTTTTTTTACTATATGTTGTCGTCTGATCTCTCCTTTCATAGCCGTCGATCTCTTTACGAGGTCCCTACACGCGACCTTCACTCCAACCCTTTTTTTCTTTGTCTACTTTTGCCGGCTACTATAGATGAAGTCTGTTCACTGTTACTTCAGTTTATAAATTCTAAGAGCTAGGTCGAGTACTTTAATTGTCTGACGAATTTCTTCATCTCGAATTATACTATAGCTTACGGTAATGGATTCAGTAAGAGCCGATGAGTTTTATTGACATGAATATGTAATCTTTGTACAAATATATCCTTGAAATAGAAATAAAACTATATTTAGGTGAAATTTCACAAATTACGAATAAGTAACATTACAGGTTGACGCAGGTTTCACACGAATGCACAATAAAAATAACTGTAACAGTCGCATGTCGAACATAGCCTTTGCCATTCTGTGTAAGCACATGACGTCATGCTACATTATCAAATGTTGTATACTACGTCAACATGCTACGCCCTCTGAGAGAAATTCCAACTTTTCTACAAACTTTTTGGAAAACAGAACCAACAGTCTCGACTTATTATGTCGTGTCTCAGTTGTTATTATCCGACGGTAATTTTTCCGGTGCTAACATTAGTTCAAAAAGTATATTTAATACTACACCTTGAAGGCAACGTATTTTACCAATTAAGTATAATTCAAATAGAGTATTATCTCGTACTTTTTTAAAGTGTGTTGTCAGTGGTAAATTAGTTTCCTACGTAAGCGTTTGCTCTCTTGCTTGATTGAAAAACAATTCCAACGTTGAAGAGGGATATCGATTCGATTTAATATCAGTTCATCGTCTTGTCTCAAGGAAAATTTTAACGAAATACTTCTTATATTAACGGTTTACAGTTTAAATTCCTTCGCAGAAACGTGCATGCCTGTAAGTTAGCGATAACTGCGGTCTTTGTCTGCCGGTCGCGACTCAGCGCAGGTGTCCGCCTACAAAAGTTTCGCAGTAATTAGCTCAGTATCTAGCATGGATGCCGACTTTAGAACTTTTCAGGATTCACTATTGGCTACAGCCGGGGACTCATTGTGCTGGATCTCAAAGTAATCGTACTCGACCAGCCGCCCGCGACGATCAAAACCTTCATTACCTATTATGAGAGTTTAGAATAAAGCCAAGGAGTTTTTCGGAGTGAATGTGATTGATGCCGAGCGAAGGAAATATCCCGGGAGAGATAAAAGGAATTTAATGAAGAGTCTTTAAGAATAATGATTAAGGGAATGGTTATTCCTTTTCGTTGGCTTAATGATGGCTTCTTTTAAATTCCTTTTTATGTTTAAATAACATTGAAATAACCATAATCATACTAATTAAATATACAAATATTAGCTTTACATAGAATATTAGTCACTATTTATATAAATTCAAAGCAATATTAAACTTTATATCTACTAATTATTGCCATGATTGGCATAAATTGTGACGGAGTTCATAACTTCTTTGTTATGAAATTTTGTCTTAAATTAGATATTCTAGTAAAAAATTAAAATATTCTACATTATGTAAAATATATATAAACATATTCATATGTATATACACATAAAATCATAAACGAATAAAATTAGGCACCAGTTATTAACATTTTTTAATATAACGTTTAATTAAAACTGAAGTTATGAATAACAGGCTTTACGCTGACATGTAGAAAATCCTCCATTAAACTAAGAAAACTTAATTTATAAACAATACATTATAAATACATCCCTAAAACATTACGCCGGTTTTTTCGGAAGCTATATCAACTTGCCGAGGGCCGTAGTACACATTTATATATATAAATGAATGTTTGTCTGTATGTCCTTTATAGAATCGTAAACTATGCATTCTATTATGTGATGGTTTCTAGCAAAGATATATACATGAGCGCACAAAGATTCTAAGTTGGTATTAATAATTTTCGACAGATGGGACCACTAATTCTGATGAATTTTGTGTATGGATTGAACAAAATCAGTAAAATAACTCAAAATTAATTGAACATTTTTGTAATACCTTTTTTTAATTTATTTAAGTTTGTGACGTAGCAAAGCGCGTTTGTTACAGCTATCTACAAAAGAGCATATCTGTAAAAATTATACCATTATTCTGTCACTATTTTTACCATAAACTATAAATTTACTCAAACGATAGCATGTTTTGTAACAACGAATACATGTTTGTAAATAACATTATACATATATGTGCTATCTCATTGAAGGTTTGTGACTTGAAACCAATTTAAACGTGTAACATCACGTAAGAAGCCTTAAGTGTAATTCGAACTAAGATAAATAAATTTATAATATTATGACATCCAAGAACGCACACCGAGAATCCTGATTACAAATTAATTCAATAACATTCAACCCGTGCACTGTGCTCCCGGCTCGGCATCATTTCGTAAGGGTGTCACATTTTGAGCAAGTTTAATTAACAATCTACTCGCTTTTGTAGGTGCCTTCATTAGTGTATTTGTAGATAAACATTGTGCAAACTCGGCACTACTCTGTCGCGTGCGTGTGCGTGAGGTCCAAAACGTTGAATTTCATTGTTAGACATCGTTAGAGCTAATTTATAAGCTATACTTCCAGCAATTATGATTGCATTCATAGCCTGTTTTTTGTAAAAATCGCCCAATAAGTGTTTTTTACTCGTAGTCGATGATGAGATAAGCAAAATGTAGCGATGTAATTTGTCTATAGATCGTAAGATTATAAACACAGAAGCTTTTACAGCTCCTCGGGTTATGAGCTTGCAGAACCAGGGTAGCGCAAGCTATACTACTTAAAAACTATGAACAAATTGTGTAAACACGTATAAAGTAAAGAATGTATATATAATATGTATCATTTATAGACAGATATTACATTTTATGTTGAAACGTGGGTGTGCCTGGTACCATGCGTCTATCATACTTTGTGTATGTGTGCGTGCGGACCGTTACTGCGAGCTGTCGATAGCGCCCTGGTTTCCTACGTGCGAGCCTTCCGAATGCAAACTGTCTCGGAATATCAAATGAGCCACTTAAATACCGAACACAATGACTACGCCCACCTGAAGCAAAGGCCACGGGGACGCGTGCACGCAACGCTGCCGTAAATGAAAGCCCGGCGGGTCGGGGCCGAAGGGTGGGCGAGGTTGAGCCTCGGTAACGATTTCCTTCAGATAATGGAGAATTTTCTGATGAAAGCTGCTCTACGATGCCCTTTCAAGGATTTAGGAAATGTTGGATTTATGGCCCAACGGTCGAGGCAAATTTTGTTCGTCACGATATTATAGTATCTGAGGCATTTATACGGACCCATGCGTGATTCTTCCATAAACTTTCCACTAAAATATATTGTGCCTAAAGTTGTGCCTGCACCTAATTGATCATGAGTTATAAAAGTACTAAAATCTCTCACCTCAATGAAATATTTTTATTTTTGACAACAAGTTTTGTTACCCGATTTTAATAAAAAATATGACTTCTAGTAAAAACTCTATGCATAGTCAGGTTATTTGAAATATACATTTATATATTTTACTTGGTATTAAAAATTTAAAAACCTAAATCTTATTTAAATATTATGATGTATACTTTTAATCCTTGTTTTAATGACAAGGGTCTTCTAATTTTGTCCGCGTCCATCCAACAAATTTATAAAATGCAAAGACACAAAATAAATGTTTATTTATAAAAAGAATGCTTTATGTAAGCAACTTAATGTACATGATACATTACAAACTACGGATAACTTTGTGTTTAAAAGGCCTCGGTTTTAATTATTTTATGCCACAGACAGATAGAGCTTTATGTAAAATTAATATGTAAATCATACTCAAATTCACTTGGAAGCCGAACGCCGCCTGTTGGAATCAAGATGTCGACTTAAAAATTAATTAGCCGAACGACCGACGTAATCTTTAAAGCCTATGTCGTTTTAGGAAAATGTTGTATTCCGTTATTGACTTTAATATTTCGGGACAAGGTGTCGTTTGAAACATTTAATCACTTACGCCCTTTCTATGGTTGCATTCATCGAGATTGGCCCACGTCGGCAGAAAGCACACTTGTCCCTTCGAATTTCGCCACGGATTGCTTTTATTTTTTTTCTGTTTTCTCATGAAATGTATGTCGACTTTATCTGTCTATCTGGTTCGCTAAAACGATCCTATATTTAATGTTAAGCGGACAACTTTATTCACAAGAATTTTTGGATGGGTTGGAAGCGAAATATCTTCTTCGTGTATATTATTCCTACGTTTATAAAAGAGAGAAAAATAAGTAGGACTTTCTGGCTTTGAAAGATGTTTTGCAACATTCCTGACATCTTGAAAATTTATGTTTTCTCTCTATAATTGATGTCTAAGAGAAAAAAACGTATAGAAATATGACGGATATAGTTTATTCCGCTATTAATACACGATAGAAGACAACAGGCTGTCTAACGATCAAGTTTCCTAACCAATATAAAGTTAGTAAGGGAGCGTTCACTAAGCTGTGCACGCACTAGAGGACATCTTTGAGAAAGTTCCGTTGCATGCTTGATTCGCTATTGTTTTAGCTGTCTAGGAAGTCCAAACTCTGACCGTCTCTAGCTTTGTCGATAACTAGAACGGAAGACGTGTGCTGCCTTCCTTTGCAGCTTACACATTCCTTACTCGTTATTTTACAATTTTCTATTTCATGAATTAATATCTATAACTTCCTGTTGATTTCAGTTACCTAGTCTCGTAATTATTTATTTGTCCCTTACTGTGATTGTTGTGAACATAAATCTACTCTTTCTTTTTGTTGAACGCAGATACAAAATGTAAGATACAAAAAGGCAAATTTCACAAAAATAGATTATGCTATACAGATGAATATTTATAGGTCATTGTTATTTTTGATATTACAAGGCATTAAAATCTACGAAAGTACTTGATACAACAATAAATCATATAATAGTTATAAAACAAAGCGTAATTTTTTTCCCAAGATTTCAAATAATTACTCTATGTAATGTTAGTGTCAAATTATGGTGATATCGAATCATAAAGTTAGGTTTGTAGACTCTTAGCCGACTGCGTCGTTAACTAAACATCGCTTACTGTCAGCTACACTCGAACTGTGACTGAGGCGGGTCCGGAATTTGGCTTAGCTGCCCGTTAGGTACGATATCATCGGACGTATATCAATCAGTTGTTACAACGCTCCACGGTCGTCGTTTATCTTCGGGGCCGCTCGGATCTGTCTGTCCAGATTCGTGCATTGTTCCGGCATTAGCAGGGGTAGCCGAAACGGTAGATGTCTGAAATGCCAGTGCGGTAGTAGAGTTCCCGTTGCATCGGCACATCGAGTGTTCGATAGCGTTTCCAATTTCCCGACGTAAATTGTTCTAATTTGGTTATACGTTGACAGGTGATCGAAAGATGTGGAAGTATATTGCGTAAAGCTTTCTGTATGCGACTTGGTCTTTTTATCATTTCATGCGGCTTAGTTAAGTTTCACTTATGACCACGACTACGATAAGAAGGAATATTTGGATTTTATTAATAATAAACACAAATCAATAATTTAAACGTTAATAATAAATTTATACACAAAACCACTTTAGTTTTCAAAGCAACATAAAGGACAACGAATTGGTCAAATTATATCATTAAGTGTTTTATTATTCGCATTGAAGCATTACTAAGCGGCCGCCGGGTACCGATATATTACACTAATGGTTAACTAATTACATTCGGAATTGTTCTTAGTACAACGTAATTGCTCCTTAAGGAGCATTTAACATTTTCAGTTCTTACACTGTTCTCTGTTATTAAAAATTTACATACGATAGTTCAATCACTGAAAATGAAAACCTTGTGTAAACACTTATATTTGAAAACATATTTGTAGAACACTAGGCCACACTCAAAGCTGTAGAAATATACAAAAAAAATATTACAAAATATGTTTCCTTTGTAGAAACAATTCAACGGACAATGAATTGAGACGCCGGTTCCAGAGAAGGAAACAAATGTGTGCCCTATCGTTGTCACAGGACGGTTTATATTTCTACGAATGAAATAAAATCGGAATGCGGTGGAACAATGATGTAATAGTTTTCTCGGCGAGAGGGTAGGTGAGGGAGGTGTGAGGGAGCTTCGGATAAACGTACCCCCAGGGCGAACGATTTGTATTAGCCGTCTAGTACTGTACTCGTAATTGTCGACGCTCCAGGCTACGTCACGATGCGTCGTGCACTCAAACACGTAAGAGGGGCGAATCCGAAAAAAAGTAATGAAAGAATCCAGAATCGATAGAACGTTTAAATGTTCAGGGCGCTATAGTAATATATATGTTTAATGCGTTGCTTTCAAATTCAATATACTTTATATTGATTATGTACTATACTCAATACGATTAGTATTCTGAAAACAGTCAGTTGATAGACTGTAAAAACGCGTTCACGCCCTGACTATCAAATCCTGTTACAATGCTGGGTTCGATGGAACGATATAAGCCGATTATTTATATGAAAAATAGAAAATCTCGATGAAGCTCCACATGCAAAAACAGAATGTACAATATGTTTTGGTTTTACGCATTTAAATAGGGTTACGAATATCTTTCATTCTATTGATATATCGAGTTATATCCTTAAAAAAATACGAAGTGTACTTATCACGTTTCATTTATCTCCATCTTCCAATTTTACGAGAGGATTGCCTTTGAAATGAGAAAATCAACGTAGACATTTGAATCAGCTCACAACATTGAAGTCTTCTTATACAGAGCTTCATCTGAATCGAATAAGGTTCGTTTTACGCGTGTGTGAATACTTACTCTAAGTATACTGTGGACTTGACTCCAAAAGCTTTTACAAGCTGATTAGAGGCCGGCTGATTATTCTTCGAAATATTACCTTTCATTTTAAAATAAAATAATTTTAAAAAGTTTGGTAACCATTATGTAGTCAGAAATTAATAATCTAATTATTTTAAGATCTTTGTGAGACGCTTGTGACATGCTGCTTCTAACCCAATATATTATAAATCTATGAATGAAGCCTATGTCCAGCAGTGGACGTCCGAAAGCTGAAATGCTGATGATGAGAATGATCATGTTTACAACTTATATTGTTTGCGCACTTAAATTGATCTATTTTCTTTATTGGTTCTATAATCTTTACTCTTAGTTTGAACACCGTAATCCGATTGTTTTTTGTTTTACGATTATGTATGTCAAATAACTTTTTAAGCAAGTTTAATTAATTAATGTTTTGATGATAATTAACAATTTCCATTTTTAACATAAAAATGTATTTTATTAATTCTTATCAAAATACTTGTTCGTTAGATATTAGTGAACAAGTAGTATACAATCTAGTAAGTAAAGCTTTATACATGGCCCCACTGGGGACAATCATATATTAAATAAGTCTTATTACACCAGCCTTGTATGTGTGTAAACCTCTTGTTATAGAAAACTCTAATTAACATATTTAAATTTATTTTGAATAAATTATGTTTATTTAGTTAAATAATATTAGAGGAAAACATTGATTTCTAAATTATTCAATAAAATTTAATTGTAACGTTTAAATAGATTCTAAATATTGCGCTTAAATGTGGATGAATCTGTGTATTTTATGGATAAAAAGTTGTGTAGTTAGTGGTATAACCTACGCATTATCCGCGGGCATGTGTGGGGAATAGGGGAAAATAACAATAGGATCGGGCGGGCGGTGACAATTCGAACTGTCAAATAATTCAAGGTGCGGCGCTACGTATCTCACAATCAGCGAGATCTACCGCCGCTCCGAGCGAGACACCGTACGTTTTTTTCCTATCCATTCGGGTTCTTTATTTCTCGTTCCACCATATAAATATAAGAGTTCGGCATCTCCCTCGAATTCCCAAGATGAAAAGGTATTTTTCGCATGTCGGTTGAGCTAAGGCGCTGCGCGTCGGCTAAACTGTATTCGTTGCAAAGCTTTCCGGTATCAATGCATGAGTTATTACAACATAAATATTTATTCCTCCCAACAGCGTCTTGAAACAGCACTAGATTACCTAAAGGATAAATGATTAACTGTACGTACTGCACATAGTCGTTTCAATATAATAACTTAATTCTAATATAACTTTATCACAAGATTTTCGTTCATTAACACATGATTTGGTTACATGTAAAATCATGATGAATAACATGCGCTTTGTCTATGGTATCTAGGTTGTAAATTCACCTTTTTTTAGTAATACTAAATAAATTACGAAGCTCTTTTCATAACACTCATTTTGGTTTCCGTAATTTTAATATATATCTTGTAATATATGGCTCATAAAGCGAGGACACGTTTTTGCTTCTGTTTAAAACATATAACGAAAGAGATGGACATATTCAAAATAAAAAAACTAGGCATAAGTATTCGCATACGTAAGTTGAAAACTTTTAGTTGATCTTTAAGACTATAACATGTAATTTTGCGAAGTTAAAAAAAAAAACAAAAGTAAGCAAAAGGAATGTAATAAAGTAGCTGGAGTTCGCGTTTTAGGCGTGAGAGAGAATTTAAGTCCTTTTTAAGTAAAAGTTTATCTCGCTATACAAAGTATTCAAAGCGAGTAAGCAATAAAAATTCTAAGAGGGTGTAAGAGAGTCGAGGCTTGACGAAAAAATCATGATGAAGCAAGATCATGAGAAATCTCCGCCATGCTGACTGACAAATTGTTGGGCGTTATCTTCCTAAAATTCTTTCATCTAAATTCAATTACACTTAAACGAATCGAATATTTTCATGACCACAATCCTGAAAATTTCATGACAATGTTTGATCATTTTAATTAAAAAACTATTTTTGTTTTGTTTGTTCATATTGTCTATTCTATCGCAAAACAAACTTTTTCATAAAAACATAATCTATCAAATGTATAATATTTTTCTCATGTAGTGCGACGGATTCACATTCATTTTATATTGTCGTTTGTTTTTATTTTCAACACAAAAGGATTTTGTAGATGTAAAGTAAAAATTATTATTAATGGTTTTAAAAATATCGTTAATATAAATTGACGATTTATTTTAAAACACTAATTTAGTTGCATTCTGTATTAATTAGTGAGTTCATTTAAACTAAATGAAATCAAATTGTACTGTAATAACCGTTAAATTAACACACTCAAATATAACAATAGGGTTTTTAATCAGCTAATTACATTTATTTATACACATGCAACGGTCCATTGGATAATATCCATGAACCTGTAATAATATACACATATTACACATTTGTGAAAAAAAAAGTAAACGAAAATACATAAATACACGTATTGGATATCTCCCTAAATAGCTAGTAATACAAAACAGTCTAACTCAATACAAACCGTGATAAAGGTTCAATTGTATGCAGTAAATAAAATATGACTTGGAGATATTTCCACATTCGTTTTCCCGTTTTATGCCCTTTATTTCTAGAGTCCACGGAAAACCGTTCATACAAAATACCTTTCTGATATTGCTCAACTTTATTAGCATTGGGCACGTGTTTTTATATCAGATATAACTCTCACTTATACGGTATTTTGTTAAATAAAGATTCGTACACATGTTCCAAAGCCAATAGTAAAAAATATTCGCTTGCAATATTTTAGTTTTTTTTTCTGTATAGTATTTTAAATGATAGACCACTGAGTTATTCTAAATATATTCGTGCATTTTCTTCACAAATAATAAGCACTTATATGTAACTACTACAGGTTAGCACTAGTTATTATAGTTATTATACCGCCATGAAGACTCTTGTCTACCCAAACGTAGCAGACGCATTAATTCAGTTACAAGTATCGATAATTTCGACTGCGTAGCCTCAAGTCAGTCCTGAATTGAGCTTACGGCGCAAATAAATAGGTTCTTCGAAAGCTATCGTGAAAGCGAATTAGAATAATGCGCTGCGATTTGGCGTTTCAACAAACGAGAACGTAGAATGGCCCTCAGTGGATTATTCGGGTGTTCGGGTGGGCTCGGCAAAATTTGGGTATAAATAGAGGTGTCGTGACTGCCATGGACGAATATTGCGTTTGGTCAGAATAACCATTATATAATAAGCATGTTAAAAATAAAAATAGCTTGTTTTATATGCTGTTTTAATGAAATATTTTATGTTTGATGTTAAATTAAATTAAAACTTAATAACAAAACCGCGGACTCGTTCGCAAATTTTCTGAGGCAAGCTACATATAACTATGACAACTATTTATAAGTAAAAAAACATTTTTATTTTTGCTACAAGCATCGTGTAAGCATTGTGTACTTTCCTTATCATGCATGAACACAAACTTTTTTCTTATCATGTTTCGACATAAGTGACGTTCATCGTCATCAACATATTAGCTGTTTACAGATAAACATATGCATATTCTTAAATTTTCAAAGGGACCGGTTGAAAACGGCTTGTATCCAGTCCTACGCTGCGTTTGCCAGTCCTTGGTCTCCGCTCCAGTGACCAATCTTGTGGCTCCAACAGCCATGTTCTACATGCTATGTAGTTTGCAAACGACCACATTATATACATCGAATTAATTAAGTAACCTTTATATTAAAGGTCGCCAAAACAGTCGTTTCAATGTACCCTTTTCTTTGATAAAACATTGTTAATAATGTAAAGCGGCTGAAACGAGAAATTCATTATTAATGCTGATGTGTCGCTTTTCGTACAAAAAACAAGTGCGGTCGTGTCTCTCGGATCAAATGGCGCCGACCTGTCCCCTCAATGCTAATGTTGGAGATTAATGGAATTACCTACGGCCGGAGCTCTGCAAGAGTACACTTTCTAAAATTTCACTTATAATAAAACCTTTGACGTTCTCTACTTAATGCTTATGAAATATAGATAATGCCATTGAATATAACTGCAATTTATATTTAAAAAAAAATATAGCACATTCTCGATGATTCGTATTACATTATACTGTTCAGAAATATTTTACACAGTTCAAATTTAAAAAAAATACTATCGTATATTATAAAAATCAACTAATATTTTTTACTGGACTTCGGTTTTGCCTGTTAAGACCATCGAGTAGACAGATTATTTTATAAAATCATTGGACAAAAGAGAAGACGCTGGATGCGAGTACCTTCCTGCCCTACCAACCCTACCAACTGAAAGTGTATGGGGTAGCCTGTGTCCAGCGGTGGACGTCCTACGGCTGATATAATGATGATCGTAAGACCGTCAATAATAGTTTATTTATGTAGCTATAACACTTTATTTCATGCAATAAAGTGTACTAAATAAAATGAAATAAAATAAATACAGAACGTAAAAAAAATATATGATACCAAAAATCACATAAAGTAATATTAAACTATGGCTTCAGGAATGTATTGTCGAATAAGTCATACGTAAAAATCTTAAAAAGCTTCAGAACAGAAAATTCCATGTTTTTGAATAAAGCGAACTGAATTACTCCATCAAGATGGAAGTTATCTCATTTTTGACTTATTGGATGCCCGAGAGACCTTATACTGAGCGCAACATGTGTTTTATATCATCTCATCTCTGCTGTATTCCGTAACATCAAGTAACGTGTAGGTACAAGATTGAATACGGAGATACAGCACGGCAGAGGATTTAATATAGTGAAACGAATGCGGAATAGAAAAGATGTACCGGTGTACAAACAAAAATGCTAAAAGCAAAAGGATTTAAATCGAAACGTAAACCAACGTACTAAAAATAATTCACCTACACGTTTTGAATTCACTTTTTAATTTTTACCACTTATAATTTTTTTATGTAAGATTTAATTTATATTTAGTTATTTTTACATTAAGCCTAATTCAAAATAATTAAGCGTGGAATTAAAGTGAATTGCTAAATATTTTGCTAAGTACAAAACTCTATAAAACTAAGTTTCACATGGAAATAAATGATAAACTTGCGAGACAAAAAGGTATATAGTACTTATTTTCTGCCTCTAACACTTAAATTTTTGACGACAATCAAGACAAAAAGATTTTTGTTAAGTTACAATCGTACAAAAAATTTCTGGTACCATAAAGCATTTCAAAGAAATTTAATAATATGATTATTCAAGATTTGCAGTATAACAAAATTGTAAAATTATAATTATAGTTTATTATTTAGAAATTGATGTATATAAATAAATTGAACATTGTGAAATAAGTTTTATTTTTTCTTTTGAACAGCTACACGCCAGTAACATTTAACCGTACGAAGTTTATATTATCCGACGTGTTCAAATTTAAAAATAAACCAGATAACTTTAAACGAATTTAATTTTTGTATAAATAAGGCATGAAGGGAAACACAATTAAAAACTTTTTTGCTCAGTACAAAGAGAAACCGCACGGAGTTTACGTCTTCATATAAAGAAGTGGGGGAACTATTTTGGTTTCTTAAAGGGACTGAGGTCCATTATCGTTTCTCCCGCTTCAGTAACTCGTTTAATGAGCATGTACAATTCCGTCGCATACAAATAAATATTAAGGTAATTACTAGATGCCTTAAATTACACTTTTTTTTATCACTATACCAAACTGTCTTTGAAATCTATTTTTAACATAAATAAAAAACTTATTTGAACAAACATCGGAAGCAATATTCTTTTTAATGTATTTTATAATAATCAAATGAGTTAATATATGTTTGTAAAGAAATACTTTATTATTCCGTAGGCTAGAACTAATTGATGTAAGGTAATAAATATTTGCCGTCGGATCGCCCGCATTGCTCTGAATGTAGATAGAGCAAACAAGATTCCGTAATGCATGCCAATAAGACCCTTGTGGAATCCGGAGAGAGGATCCAGAGCTACTGAAACCGATATGAATTTTAAGGTTTCTATTGATTTGTATCACAATAAGGGCGCTCTACGTTGTTTGATAGAACAATGAACTTCGTTGCCTGATTTAATACATATATCATGGCACTAAAACATCCAAAATTTTAGTAATTAGCACCAAATTGGACTAATCATATAAGAATTGATACCACATAGTGATAAAAATAAATTTAAGTGTAATTTTAATTTAAATCTACAAGTCAAATTTACATAACAATGTCGTGATTGTTTTCGTATAGCATAAATTCTTTAGCAACTAAAAAAATTCAATTGAAAATGTTGAATCTAACAACGCTAGACGATGTTATCGGACAGTGAAGACAATTTCAACATTTATTTGTATAAAGTAAACCTAAATTCGTAATTCCTTTAGTAAATGCTATTCAGTAGAACTATTGATAAATCGAACTAAATAAAATTTATTCTACAATGCAAATAACATAATTACTTGGCTTTGTTGCACGAGGACTGCCGTTGTAAAAACTACGACACTTAGTGCTATCAAAGGCGTACTAATAAAAGCAAACAATAACAAAGCAAAATACAATAGTGAGGCTGTAACATTGTTACGTCGCGCCATGTTTCCACTGATAATTCTCTCATTTTTTTTCTATTTCTCATCTGAATATTGCTGTGACATCATTAATTCGTGCGTCTGTACAATTCAAATTACGAACTAAAACTTGAAAACGTCGCGCTTACTTCAATATTTCGCTAACCGGCTATTATAATAATTAATAAATAATAAAACAGTCTTAGCTTACATTAGCCAACTAATTTCAAAATCTAATGAATATATATAATAATTATACATAATAAATCACTAATAATACCTTCAGTATTTTATCCATTTTCTTTTCAGATAATATTAAAAAAAAATGTCATTCATCGATTAACATTTTGAGTTTTAAAGTGTATCTTTCGAGTGGTATCGAAATATCAAGATCACAATCATACATTTAATACTGTGTCAAACTTACCTGACATGTATTTCATAAAAAAATCGTTCATTAAATTAATGTCATATTCGATAGCCAATATCAAAAAGTCTGAGGTTAGTAATAGTCATACTTGGAGACAATACAATACAATCCTTGAAATATACATAGGATTTCACTTCTTTACTTATTGGATAATATATAAACAGAATTTTTTTCCGTATGATCCCATATAATATTCAGAAAGTTTCTACTAATAGATTAAAAAAAAATTAAAAATCGTTTGTGTTTTACTACACTATATTTGATTCCATACAAGATAATAAAACTTCGGAATGATGGGTACACCACCAGGCTGTGTTAATATTTATAAAATATAAATAAAATGCTTAAAAAAGAATATAGTTCCAAGTTTTTTCCGCTGCTTCTTTTTTTTATATGGCATATATTATCCGAACAAGTGGTATATTCGTTGTGTCGTCAATTGGAAAGTATTTTTTTTTCATGACCTAAGTATTTTTCGAATTTGAAGTAAAATCTCAAGAGTACATTTTCGGGAAAAAATCTTGTACTGTAAAATCTTCGAAGACCCACAAGACAATGTGGGGAAACATTTTACCGGTGCCCTCTGTCACCCGTAATTAGTTTTTTCCTCTGAAGTAATCGCTGTCGGTAAGTTCCAGCATGCAACGTTGTAGCCCCTTAATGAAAATGCTCTTAAGTGCTCGTGTTTAATGTTTATTTACTTCCACTTTATTTTTTACCTCGTACCCCGTCATGCCTCTTGTAAACACAAACGCGACGTTTGCCAATTACACAAGGTTAGTTTAGATTTTGAATGTAATATGCTCATAATATTTTCAACATTAAAATGTTTCGTTTATAGTCAGACTTTTCTAAATATAATCCTAAAATCATAAAAAGCTAAACCATTTCTTTTTAATAATAAATTACCTATAGTAATTATTCAATCAAAAAAAAATTTGTGAAAGTTAAAAGTGAAATTTTGTTATTTGTTTTTTATTGAAAACTGCGTTTTAAAACGAGATAAATGTTTAAACTTTGAACACTAGATTTTAATTTTCATGTAAAATTATGGACGAAATTAATAAACTCTACGTAGTAAATATAGATGGCAGCACCTCTTAGTCAAACTGCCGTCGTCTCTTTGCGTGATGCGGTGAGTGGCAAAAAATGAGGGGCCATTTTAACTTACGCCGCAAAATAAGCAAATTTTTGCCTTCCAGTGCCATAATACCAGAAAGAAGAGTCCTTTTAGCTTTTTAGGTTGGTTATTTTATTACAAAAATGAATTTTATTCCATGAGATAAGTCTTAATGTAAACATGACTAGAAGGTGGCATCGTAGTAGTTCTGAGTTCATTATTTTCTTCGTAATTTAGCGTACCATTTACATTTCACACTTTTTTCTTAATAACAGTTATAATAAACTGACTAGTATTATGTGAACAATGTTTAATAATTCCTTTAAAAAATAATTCTTAACACGACGTTTAGTACCATGTTTCGAATTCGTATATAAAAATTGTATGTTTTACAAGCTTAAATTTATTTATACTTGAGTTCACGAAGACAATTTATACGACGTTTTTATAGTTTTTCATGGGCGTCACTTGTTTTAATTTCGTTTAAGACCGTGCGCATTTTCCATCGGCAGCGATGTTTAGAGCCCCTGAACTACCGTTGGCCTAATGTCGCGAGGCGTCGAAATTTATCGCGCCGCTTGTAATACCTCCCCCCTCCGCCCGACTCGTCACCCCGTCACCCCGTCACCCGACACACTTATAACGTTTTCTAATGAAATTGTCCACAAACTCCCGCTCGCCACAACCCCCGGGCCGTCGACGCCGCCGGATGAACCGAAAAAAGTACAGCTCGCCTTACTAATGGCTTCATTTATCACAGTCACTAACAGTGATACACCGCAACGACGTTTTATATTTAATTTGGCCCTCTGCGGAATAAATTTGGGCCCTATCGAGCCTATAATAATAAAGGGCAAGTAGTAGCTCTTGAGTTATCCGAACGGGTCGCTGAACGAGCAGTAGGCTTTTGCGGATTAATTTGTTGGCGACTAAGTGATAAGTTAGAGGCGCGGTGCTCCCCTGGATCGAGACTTACGACCTCTGCCTACACGAGCTCAAGGGGGACAACTTTTTAGTACTTTTTGTTTTGATGATCGGATATCCATTGCGGTATAAGAGTATAAGAAGTCAAAATTGTTTTAGATCACAAAGAATGTTATTTAAACATTAAATTTGTTTCCTTTAACTTGTACAAACAAAATTGTTACAAATGAATTTAATTAAAGAAAAACAAAGGTGGCTACGTAAAAGAGGAAAAGGTTAGATAATAATTATCAGTTAACGGATGATTCTACTAAAGTGCTGCAATTAACATTTTCTTTTTACATTTGCCGTACAGTTTGTTAATTATCTTTGATTGTGTTACAAAGGAGATAATAAAAAAAACTCTGAAGCAATTAAACTAGATAACATAGATGGTAATTCTCGAATATAACTAATATCGTAAAACTTAACATTCGTAACGATCGCGGTTAGATAGCTTCGAGTTTCCTATATTTTGGCTCACATAACGCTACCTTTAGGTACAGTCACCCCCCACTAACGTTTGACTACATCGCGCCAGATTAAAGTAAGCCCACATTTAAACAGCGAACCGCGTAATTTGGCAACTGAGCTGTGATTAGATAGTGCTTCAGCCTCGTTAGTGTAATGAGAACGGCTTTGTTAACCTTCGCCCACGATGCTGTCACTGACGTTATTTAAAATCTTAAATTTCATGGTTAAAATACCAATCATATACAATTTGATGGGTTATAAGACGTAAAAGAAATAAAGAGATGAATGTATATCTCACCGATTAACATATAGAGTATTATGTTAAAACAGTATCTAAAGCTCAAAAAATATTTATTAGCCTTCCACATATTTAACTCTAAAGTGGATAAAGTGACTTTTAGCAAAACAGTTTTTTGGAAATGACATTGACTATGACATTGGAAATGACTTTTTGACCTTTTTTATTCTTGTGTTCATTAATAAATTTTTATCTAATTTTGTCATATTCTTTTTAAATGTTATATCTCTATTTCCGGTTGAACATTCCCATGAAATTAGTGCGTGGATAATAACCTTGGAATATTCATTTTTAGTCTGTTACCTTTTTTAATAATAAATAGATAAGTATACCAGACATATTAAGTTTCATAAAAATAGATTTTATATATTTAAATAACCAAGAATAATAAAAGGTAAATAAAATTTTATTATAAGAATTAAACATCATGTTTAAATAATTCATAACTGCTGCCAAATAACAAGTATCAATATTTATGGAATATTGAGGATTGCGGGAAACTTTTCACTTATAATGTAATAAATATATGTGAAAAAACTTTATAGCAGGTTAGCGTTTGCCAAGACTTGTCCTAATCTTCGGTAGTAGTTGCTTCCACGGCTCGGCGAGTCTGCCGCACTATTTAGGAAGTAATGTAAATCGTCGCGAGCCAAGGCGAACTTCCTAAGATATCTCGCCAAAGGACAAGACGTTAATATATGCGCAATCCTGCATTCTACGTATTGTTGCTTAATGCAGCGAGTTTGTCGGGTGTACCTATTTACGCCACGCAACTTGAAGATTTGTGAATATTTTGGCTCGGTGTTAGTCAGCTTTGTTTGTAAATTTCTCCATATATATTCACTATATAGTTTTTAATATTTACTCAGAAGAATTTCATATTCACCACCTATTATGCTCATAGAATAGATATAGAATATAATAGTTCTAATTGGAAATATTTTAAAGAGGCGTATCAGAGGACAAGCTCAAACGAACCAATGACTGATTGTCGTTCATATAATTTAATTAAATTTTAAATTTGTATTAAATAATCTAAAAATAACATATAAGTAGATTTTCTTAACATGAATGTAAATTTCAATAAGGACTACTTGAATTATTATAATCAAGATATGCTATCAAATTTAAAACCAAAACTTGGAAATTTAAATCGGGAAACTATGGGGATGATCTTTGTTTAACAGTGGACGTTCGGCTGAAATGATCTGAATGGCTGAATGAATTTCAAATACTTTGTAATCAGAAATCTGAACGGACTTTTTGTTATTGATGAAGTAAATCACAAACACTTTTATCCTCTATGAACTAAAGTGATATTTTTTAATTTTTATACATCAAAAAATATTTTCATAATAAATGTTATAAATTTTGTAAATAGCACCATCCTACACCTAAATGTGCGAGCATACACCTGCCAGTATAAAGAACAATAACATACCGAATCCCTTTGTATCTACACCTTTGTCTCGGTTCTATTAAAATACAAGCGCGGTTCCGGAGCCTAGCTTCTACTGTTGCTACTTCTTAGGCCCTTTTCTCTCAGTTAATTTAAATTAATTTATTCTCCAAGCAACCTTTCTAATGAATTTTAGTATACATGTTTCAAGAATTATACGTTGTAATTTTCAGCAATTTATTTAATTACACATGTATCAGTATATGACATTTTTTTCAACCGCTGTAAATATTTATGATAAAAATCTACGCAATCTTAAAAATTTCACCTTCTATCAAAATTTAAAAAGTGATAATGCCGTTTAATTACATTTCTGAGTCGAACGAATGAGATATTGTACCAAAAATGTAATAAAGTTGCTATAGTTGATGTTAGTCGTATTCAACATTCAAACACTTCAATGGCTACGCTTTCGTAATCACATTAAATATAAAACCAACCAAGTCATGAAATATCTTTCTTTGCACGACCCATTGTATTTCCTTGCCCTGATTCCTGAATAAATATACATATCTCCGAGATTTTCCTTTCGCAACCCGCTGCACCGTTAGCAGTTGACTGAGGATAGTATTTGTATTTCATTATCAACAAAAGCTTTGTTGAAAAGATGACGCTCAGCGTAAATTCGAGCTACAGCCACCTACACAAACCGCACATCGGCGGCGCTCGAGCGAAGATATTTCGCAGTCGTATTTACTCAGGCGTGCCTAAATTGTTTGCTTACATGTTTGACGCGCCGCACGCAACGCTCATTACGGCGAACGAGCTTTGTTCAGACTTAGAAAACATATTGTTACACTCGATAGAACAGGATGCCCTTAATACATTTTATTCATCATTTTACTTCAGTATCCGAGTCGCTCGTTTAATGGTTTCGATTGAACGGGAATCGCACTTTGAACATCATTAGTGAGACATATCAGATTCGTAAAATTTAAAGCAGTTTCAATTTTAAAACAATATGTCAATGTTTCGTTCAACAAGTAGCAAAAAGTAGAACGAATATACACGGGCGAGCTGCACAACTATTTAGAGAACCGTAAGAGTTTAACGATACGAGCATTAGACATAACACTTAGCACCACTAAACATTCATTATGTTTCTTCCCGCATCGGGGCAGGTTGGCACACTTAATTGTTCATACAACAAGCCAGCCGGGAATTGGCTCTAAATGTTTCGTTGTCCGGGACGTGGTTACACCGCAAACGCGCTCCGCGGTAATAGTCCGAGGCTGTGTTCTCTTCAAGCTAAATAAAGCTCATTGTCTGGCAACGTAAGCTTGGTTTTCGTACAAATACTTGGCAGGTCGTCGGAAAAGACGAGCTCGGTGATGGAAAGCGCTATATGCGACCATTTACACCTGCAATACTTCTTCATCTTGCCCCAAATTGGCGTACCGTTTTACCTAAAGCAATTATGCCGTATAACGTATTAGTCTTTAGGGAACAAACAAGTGCAAACGTTGATCATATATTTTATAACTGCTTGCCTAAATAATTTTGTAATTTAATTTTGAAAGTAAATGGAACGACTACTTTTGTCCATGTTCTGTTTTGTTGTAGGTATATAACAAAAATTTTAAATAGAACGTATGATTTACATAACAACCTTTATGATGTTTAATCAATATGATATCACATAAGAATATTTATGTATCATTTACATACAGAAATGCCTTTGTAAGAATTCTGGAATTTATATTTACATTAGAACGTTTTCATCATAAACAACGTTATAGCTGTACGATATTCACTGCAGGATGTGTACCTCCGCCATAGATTTTCAATGAGCATCGAAAAAAAGCGACCCGCACCAGTCTAATCTTCCTCTAATCTACCTCTTCATTACTAAAAAGCATTATCAAAATCTTTCATGTAGTTTATTCTTATCAGAAGGCATCACAAATATTTATTATTCTTAGAGAGATCCTCTTCGAGTTTTATTCCAACAACTTAAATTGTTTTAATGATATTTATTACTGAAATATTTTGTTTTAATTCGCCTATCAGCGACGGTACCCAATTCGAATTAATTTGAATAAAACACTTACGCGTGTCATTGAGATGCATTTATTCTGCAAAACTTAGGTTAGTAAGAAAGATAGAAATTCTATCAAATCCCTCTTTTTCAGGGCCATTTGTTACGTGCCCTAATGGATTACATATAATATAGTAGGTATCGAGAAAACAGAAGGCCGACCCCAGAAAATCTCTGACCACATAGTTTGTGGGCTAAAACTAAATTTATTGCGTTTGACCTTAGTAATTCTTGCCCGAGCTTTTCTAAACTAAATGTGTATAGGCAGTTTCGGCTTTGAAAGCTACCGATCCTGTTAGTTCGTTGTGGTTTTAAACACAACTAAATATTTTATTAGTTACAAAATAGTTCGAGTTGAATATATTGGAAGCAAGAAAGACTACAGTTGAGTAAAGTTTGTAATTTGAAAATTTTGTGTTATATTTGTAATAAAATAAACGTATATGCATATGAAAAGAACTGTTAACGTTGACAGATTAAAATTTTATAATCTTTATTGGTAGAAAATTAATTACGAGGTCCAAACTCCGTCCATTTTAATTATGATTCTACTCGTATTTAAATTTGTAATGAAACGAGTAAGAGAAAGAGTTTTAATATAAAAATTAATCGTCATTGAAGTAAATCGTTCAATTACAGCTGATGAACATAAGTACATAATCCATCGTTAACTAGTATAATTAATCTGTTGGATAGCTATCACATTAAAACTTATTTCTGCACCGATCGCCGCGATTACCTGCTCACAGCTCGGCCGCTTTGCAGCTTATTCAAATGCGTTCCACTTTGAACGTGTTCATTTTGCGCCCTTTGAAGCTATATATTTGATGAGCTATTTAGAAACGTTTGATTCCAACTCTTCTGCTTTAATTTAAAATTAGAAGTGTCGCGCCCGTTGTGCCTTATTCAAAACACAAATGATGAGACGTACGAGTAGAAGTTTTTAATTCGCCTAATGCACGCCGAGTCTCCCTGTCCTTTCCTTACTAAAGTGCACTCTTCTGTGCTGTCGTAACGTTACCTCGAGTAGCGTTCAGAAACATTGACTATAGCGTTGTGAGCTGTTTATTTTTTCCGTCTTCAAGGCTTTCCATTTCTTGTGCATAATTTTAGTCACGTTCTTTAGAAAAACGTCTGCATCATTCAAAACAGCGCTATATTTACTTTAAAGTCTGCATAAAAAAATTGTGATGAATCTTTAGAAAATATCTAAATCGTGAAATAAAAACATAACAAAGATTTAGAATCTTAACAGTTGTTATTTTCGAAGCAGTTAGTCAGATATAACGATTACTTTGATTTTCATCTCTCGCTCGTCGAAACGGGAAACTTAATGAAAAGTCAAGAAAACTCAGACGAATACAAAATTTAACATTAGTATGCAAGAGTAAAGTTTATATTCAATATAACTTGCCGAGTTTTATCTTTTATTTGTCTTTTACGCATTAGTATTACACGAAATAAACCTGACAAGTTAAAGTGAAATTTATTTACAGCAAATGAATTAATACGTTAATTTTCACAGCAAAATACATGAAATGTGGATGGCTCGAGTGACAAACGCTCTTTTTATTACCTTCTAATATTCATTAATCAATTATTTTTCTACCTACATAAACCTAATTAAAGTCATTAATTAATAATTTATTACGATATACAATGAAATAACGGTAAACATTTATTAGCAGTAGATAAGTAAAGCTTAACAAAGCATTTTCAACGTTATCAATGTTTGTAATTTAGTGTTTTGATAATCAATGATTGATAGAATGGTTTTGTGTTAGCTAAGTAAAGTAAACAGTTCGTTACGGCATTAAATATATTTAGTCAATTATGTACGATGTTATCAGATATTTTCAAACTATTTCACTCAAATGTATATTTTGGTGAATTCTATTAAAATGTTAACAAAATGTTTTATTGTATTTATAAAAATTCGAAATAATTATAAATTTGTTAAACATAAACTCGTAAAAAATTTCCGACTACTTAACTACTTGTTAAAGATTTCTTAGTATTTTTTTTTTATTTTGTAACAACAAAACATGATATATTACATGCGGATAATAGTTTTGTATGACATTATACAAATTAAAAATTCGTGCCTATTCTAGGCGTACACGGCTTTGTTAATAATTATGCTAACTTGTATCTTAACGTTATTAAATTAATGAAAAAGAAATGTTACACTACAGTCGTGTGTAAATAAAAATTAAATTAAATTAAGCATTTGCGTTGAAGGATGCCTTCATAGGGAAAGATCAATTCGATTCTTGTTTCTATTATATTCGAAATTAAACTGTTCTGGTAATATTCTAATGAATAATAATGTAAAAAAGAGAGAAAATAATGATGTAAATTGTGACCGCTTGGAATGGTCTTATGTGAATAATGATATGATTGAATGAACAATTTAATTGTTATTTCTTTTTAATGTCATGTTGTTAGAATTCATATAAAGCACATGTAAATAACGAATGTGTGCATTCCAGTTTATTAACAAAAAAAGGTGTCGAGCTCTGAAATTGGAATCCATGTAAGGGGTTGGAAATTCATATAAGTAGACGGTTAATACAACGCGCAGTAAGCGCCGCAACAGTCTAACGAGTGCAATATCACCTAACTACCTTCAGTGGAACTACCCCTTCTGTTTTAAACTAGAATCCATTTCACGACTACAAACTCCGCAAATGTACATTTTCTCCAGCCAACCGCCACGCCACAAAGTTAAGTTTTATCGCTTGCCATAATTACCAATAAACAATTTTCCAACCATTCTATGTCAACAGCAATGAGATGATTAAAAATTTGACTTTGGTCATGAAATATTTTACTTGTGCCTTTTTTCAGTTCTATTCTGAAACTATAAAAGCTCTGTATGAAAGAGCTCCTCTTAAGAGAATTCGGTGACTTGTCACAATAAGATTAGAAGTGGTTTTAAAGTCGAGACCGTTGGTGTTTTCTGTCGCAAATGTGTATTTACTTTCAAACGTCGATAGTTTGCTCCTTTGTTCCGGTGTTTCGAAGCGGTTTAAACGCATCGTATGCTCAAAGAATATTGACAGATATGATCACTTCTCAATTGGAGCTCGGCCAACAAACGTCTAGATTTTCGGTGCGATTCGTAAGTCGATACTACTTTAGCTTCCGTTTTGAATAGATATGCCATTCTAGAGTGTGCATTCTCGTATTAGACGTGTGTTTTGAAATATTTATACTACAGCGTTACTCAACCTGTATTCTGTCGATTTGTGTATACCGCATGTTATTTACCATTGTACTTTAAAAAAACGTCGAAATAAATTGAGTGATGGGATTGTTGGAAATTGTCACAGAAGTGTGTGCTTGATAGATGAATACAGTAAAACCACTCACATCGTATGATTCCTTTTATTTATTTTAATCAAATGTGCCAGTTGTTTTTTTAATGTGGCGAGGATTTCTGTACCGGCAGTTTTGTGTGCTCTGTATTCGTCCATGAATTCCGATGTATGGACCTACGAC
>DWIC01000009.1:0-23946 GCA_018248135.1 Battus belus
ATATACAAGTAATATATAGATATTACAAAATGAATTTCAATGGAATTATCATTATGATAATACGTTAAATTTTAAGATATTACTATAATACATTTTAATTTTCTCATAAGTAGTCAGTGACTTTGATAAACTTTGATAAAATGAAGAAAAGTTTAAAAAAAAACAAGTAAATTATTCCTACTGACAGCTACATGGGTTACCAATAAATAGTAGCCCTGTAACCCAGTTTATTTTAATGGACCACTAGCGGTCAATAACTTGTACTAATGCTACAGTGTACAAACAAACGATACTAACAAGGATATGTAAATCGCTTATTCGCTTCTTGTACAATTTAACGTTTTTTAATATATTCCCTGTAACATTAAACGCCTTGTTATTTAAAACAATACGAAAAGACAAGTCAGGTTCTGAATTTAAATCTTCTTGCTTAGTTATTATTTCTTTCGTTTCCCCTTTATTTAATTAAGCATTACAAATTTATTCCCAGTTACAGGTTATTTTGAGTTCGATTTGAATTAAATGATTATTACTTTTATAATAAAAACTTTTTCGTTTCCACATGTTGTCCTAAATTATCAAGCACTTCTTAATATAAAGAACAGTGTTGGATTTATATCGAAAGTGCATTCTGTTTATCATTAAGTAAGTATGTAATAGTTCTTAATAAAAATATCAGAAATTCTAAATAAGATTCGGTACGAAGATCAGAAATTACGAGATCCGCCGACGAATCAAGGTCACCGAAGAAGCTCAAAGAACTGTCCGTCAGAAGAATGGGTGGGCACATTGCTCATGCAATCGACGGTCGTTGGAGACAGGAGTTTCTCAAGTAACGATCACCTGGAAGCGAGCAGCACAATTCCGGTCATCGTGACGATCTTTTTAGAAAGCCTTAAGCGTTGCAGAAGACGTCTATCGGTTTATGATACATCATCTTATCCTATATCATCATCATGATATGATAACATAACATATTTTACTTCTTTATTTATTAATCAAATTTTAGACAACAAGCAATTAAAAATGTATTAAATACGGATTTTACAATAATTGTTAGAATTATTTATGTTAATGATCTGTATTAGTTTCTTTGTTAAATTCAAAACAAAAAAACTAATACGAAATGCAAGAAAAACGATTTACATAACTTGCGTCGTTATCATCTTGGCGGCTGATAAATTCGGTCGATTTCCGATTCTTTGTTCTATACTATCGACCCATGCATGACCTACAAATTAAGATTAAACTGCTTATATAATGCACAGGCACACTCCATGACACACATTATTTGTTACATATGATGATAATAAATTATCACGTAATTAACAAAAACGTAAACGTTATTAAAATTTTCAAGTTAGGAAACGATATAAGAGTTGTATTCATTTATTTTATATGCATCTAATTGTTTAAATAAATATTCCAACAAATTTATGGTTCACCGCACGATGCATTATTTTTGTAAACCGCCCGCTTTGTTGACGTTAAACAAAGAGAGTTCCATGTCCAGCTGCGAAAATATTTTGGTTTTCCGCAATTACGCTCAAACAGCCATTTATTTGCATCATGTTTTAACAAAGAAAACTCCAACATATTTTTTCTTATTGATGATTATCGATTCCTTTTAATACGTGTAAAATTTGTATACGCATTTCTACAAAAGGAATGTGTATGTATGGAATGTATACTGTAAGAAAATTTAATATTTTAACATCTACAATCGTCATCCAACTCCTATAATCAATACTAACGTTAATATTGATTATTTTATACAACTTTAATTTAAAATTTCAAGTTTGGTTCAATTTTTATTATTGTTTGCAGTCTATTAAGCAGCACGTCCAAACTTTTATAACGAATGTCGTACCTAAGAGAAAAGCGATATTGTGTAGAACTTTAGGAATATACAATTTTAATATTCTCTTGGTAGAACTGTCACATAATCTCTGGACCTTGTAAACAATCACAATCGCTCGACGAGCCTTAGAGAGGGTTGTGTGTAGGTTTGATAAACAGAGGAGTAAGCTTGAGTCCAGGTGTGGATATCTTACGGCTGAAAGCACTACGATAACATTATCTACAATAATCAACAAAAAAGTTAATACTTATTATAATGATAGCTATGTGTTTTAGATGCGAAGAAAGCATACTTTGAAAATTTTGAAAAGATACATAGGTAAGGTCGGTTGAGATAAAATAACAAAGTACTCACGCCGACTCCTGTCTACTGTCTAGTCTGACTAGCGGGTAAATAACCGTAACCATAAGCGTAAAAAAAAATTTGCAGTACACATTTCTAACACAGTCATTGGTTTTATACTAGCATCTATTAATAAGGTTAAAGCAGTGTTTACGTGTAAAATATGGGTGTCAGGCCATTGACCTATTAAAATTTTGTGACCTTCGTAATCATTATTTTAGAGAATACCAATCACGGTTTATTTAATAATGTATACAATATATGGTTGATCCAAAAACCAATACAAAATAATTCGTTTATTTATCTGTGAAAAATTGATTAGTCATCAAAATTAGCCAACATTTCCAGTGGTTCTAAAATAACTATTTTCTGGCTGTTTAATTAGATATAAATGTTTAAAGATGCATTACTTTTCTCATTAAATAACAGTTGGTTTTAAAGAAGAAAAGCAAAGTTTAACGGTTGAAAAGTAGAAAAATAATCTAATTTGACGTCTACGCCATTAATTACTTTTAATTGGCCTTCAATCATCAACATCATCGTCATTTTAGCCATAGGACATCCACTGCAAAAGTTAGGTCTTTCCCATAGATCAATAGGTTGGAAGCGACCTGTTTCTAACATCACCACAACAAAGTCTTCAGTCTTCTTAACATTTTGATTACAATAGATGATTTCAGACTCTTATGTACCTTAATGAAGAGTGTTAAACCTACGTATTAAACGCTTCATATAAACGATTTCCAATTGCTCTTTGATCTGAGAGGAGCCCACAGCAAGCTAAAACGCGTCTTTTTGTGGTCACTTTTATACAATTTCCAAGTTCTAATATAACTTAAAATATTAGAACTTGGAAATTGTATAAAAGTTCATCAAATATAATCCATCAAAATATTACAAGTTTTTCTTTCAATGAACATCTTAAATATAATATAAAAAATTGAAAGTACAAAATGTGGTTAGACTGCCAAATATTTGTGGCAACTTTTGCCGTTGCACTATTTAAGTAGACGCATAACAATTCTGTTATTTAATTTAGTTTTAAATTTGACATTAACACATTATGTTGCAAAGTATTTTACTACCACGTTAATGTCGTAGTCACTGTTTTTATACCCTGTAATTCGTATTTAAACATGTAAAATCACCAATAAAAATGCTACAATCTGAAATAGCATAATAAGCGTTTCCAAATTACGTTTTCATAGAAAGATGTTATTTTATTTTCGTTATAGAAATAAACATCAACTCTTTGCCAAGCTTTCGATTGTTACAAAAACGTCGGACTATAGTTTTTTTTCTTGTAATGAAATAGGAATATGTATTGTTAATACGAGGAAAAGAATTCTTTTACTATTACCTCAAATAAAAAAGCTACATAAAATGCTGTACATAAAAGCTACATGCAAAATAAATTAAAGGTTTGGAAATAATTTAAATTAAAAGCGAATTATGGATTATGGTTACATAATATTTTCATATCTACTGGATATCACTGTGAGTATAATACATTAATTTACTTATAATTATTTTTAGATATGTTTTGTTCACGTAACGTTTGATAAACAAGATCTAAGTTTAAGTCAAACTAAGAAAGAAAAAGGTTAAATAGATAGAGAATATCTCGTAATTTGAAGAAAAAAAAATAGAAAAATCAATATGCAGAGCCAAGAGCATTACTTCGATATTTGCAAGATTGGTGTGATAGAGGGACACAATCCGTAAGCAATATATAGTAGATGATATCAATGGAAGACACCAGAGAGTTACTGGTTTCAAGTAGAACAACGCTCATAGTGAATATTTATTAAATAAACCCGTGTCGGGTAGTGGATGAACATAGATTGACATACTTATACAGAGAGAGCTGATTACATATTTAAGTCTATTGATTCACTAGCTAATCTTATTCCGATAATGGAAACCATATACTAATAAAATTGCGATTTATGCTATAAACTTTTTGTACTTTATATACGCATTTATTTCCACTTGAAAAAGTTACTTTAATCTCTTGAGCAAGTACATTGGTTATTTAGAAAAAGAAAAAAATATTTGGACGGACCGCGATAAAATTCTGTACTACAAAGTTCTACACACAATCATGCCAGGTTTTATAATCTTAAGATTAGAGATGGTATGTAATATTAGCAAAATAATTAGAATGTCTACGACATCCTCACACCCAAAACGGTAAAGTTTGACTACAATTATAGACTCAATAGGGCTGTTAGGCTAAGCGTGTTCTTGCTAAAAAAATTTATCGATACTTTTATCACGGACAATCGTTTACAAAGAAAACCATAAACTCCCAATTGATTCACCGCTATGAAAGCAAGCCAAATTGCGCAAACAGAAAATAGGAATACAGAAATAAGTTTAATCCCGGTGCATCAAGTTAGTCCCGCTAATTACGCGAGAAATAAAACGTTATATTTTATCTGTGCTCGAAGCCAACGACTAACAGGAACAGTTCAACTGTTGGCTTCTGCCCAGATCTAAATCCGACGATCTCCGCTCTTGACCCCGCCTAAGATGTTTCATGATGTGCCAATACTAGCATTTTATGATGAAAACGAGATAATATTAAGCAGTTCTCTTTACTTCTTTGTACTGAAGAATGTATCAAATAAGACTCGCCTGCCAATTTCAGCTGCAACTTTACATAGGGTATTTTTAGAACGTTTTCATTTATCTTCAATTGAAATTTTTCGTTCTGCATAAAATGCAGTAGCATTCTTCACTCTTCCCTTTCGTTCGTTACGAATGAATAGAAGATGACTGTTTCAAAACTTGCTTTAGTAGTCCATTGTGATCAGATGACGAGGCGGAATTAAAACATTTCAGTCCGTCTTAATAACTATCGAAGGCTAAGGGATGTAGGAGAAAATGGTTTTTAAAAATCGGAGGGTGCTCTGTTTTTCTTGGAGAACGAAAACACCTTTTCAATCCTTCAATAGAACGTGATGATGGGAAGACCGCGGGCGCAACTAGCGGCAGGCGCGGCAGTCTCTTAATGGTTAGCTGTAAAACAGAAAAAAATAGCTCGCGGGTACAATGGTGCGAGTGTGATCGCAAGGGGGAAGATTAATCGTTGAGCCGACGCATCCGCGGACGGCATCTTCGGTAGCGGAAAAATTAATCATTTTAACGCTTCATTGTCGTTTCGCCACCCACGCGAGTTTCACCCTAATTATATCACAATTAGGGCCCCGTTTGACAGATCCCGTTTAAATTTATCACGGCAGCGTCTTTGAACGTTTTAACAAATTTCACAGCCTCCATAAAACTCGCTATGATTAATCGTCGAAATACATCAGCGCTCGGACAGTCGGAAAACCTCGATATCCATCGGAGACGACAGTTCAGGGCGGAATTACATAAAGCTTTCAGAAAGTGCGATGTAATCTCAGCCATCGTTTCCATAAACTTAATGGCGAAGTATCACAAAACTTACATATCGCTGTTATAACCGCCCAACTTGGCATATTTGTTACAGCCACCGTCAGCATATTCGCGTCGAATGACCGCCAATTTATGTGAAAACTTCCAACACCGTTTGGGGGCGACCTATCTGTAAGTTTTCACTCGTCAAAGCGTTCTCGCTATCTGTTTCGCGGCGAAAATCCTAGGTAAATAAGTCAGGTTAAAGTTTTAGTGTGAAAGTTTATGGTTACGCGAGAGCAATGTGTCAATTCGGCGATTGAAATATGGCGTCAGAGTTGCGTGTAGTGGTAGGGGGTGCTTTGGCGCCAGTTCCCGCGCCCGGTGACATGACGCATGGCGAGCACGCATTCAAAATTCAATCGCTTGTATTCAATATGCCAAATTTGCTGCGTCCATTAATTTTGGTAGCGGCACGAGATGCTGATCACTGACGGCCTTTGTAAATTATACTGACCGACGGGTCAGTCACCTAATTGATTTTTTTTAAATACATTACTTTCAAGATAACAAAAAAACGCTCAAGGCACACAGTGCATCGCTAGAACTATAATTAGACCTGCTTGATGGTTTAAGAACCGTACTCTCTCTGGTAGAAGGCTGCAGAAACACTAATGCGAACATTACATGGCAAACAATATGTAATTATTTTATATAAGTAAAATATGTTTATCAAATTATGGATGGGACAGATGAGTTTCCATCATTTTTCATTTGAAACGGAAATAATTTTTTGTATTACCTATCTTGTAATTTTATAAATAAATCTCTCTAACTTAAACGTCTTTTAACAAAAGATAAATTATTAAACGTTATTTATTTATTCATGGTGTAAAGGTTTTCATAAAAAAAATATAGTTTAGTAACAAGAACATTTTATTATTTTGTTAGCCTATTATCTTTTCCCCTGTTGACACAGATATCTCAGGAAAAGATTAAGGGGTCATAAGAAACCATGAAAGCATAATGCAGATTAGTGCACGTCACATATGTTACAGAGTTAATATAAGTTTAGTAACAATGGTTTTTTTTTTCTCTCGCAGTCTCATACCAACAATGCACGGACCGGCTACCATCGTTCATACACGTACGAATCACAATTATTTGCCATACTCTTCCGGGAAAGTATCGAAGTAACACTTATGGATGTTGGATCGATATTGTGAAGGCCCTCACTTGATTTGTTCGTTGCATTCACATAGCGACAACTTATTTCACATTAAAGGCCCACAGTATTACAAATTTATAATTGCCATTGCTCACAAGCAAGTTTCCAAGGGATAGGCAGCAAAATCTTCTGAGTAATATCCCACTGTGTTTGCAAACTTGCCTGCAAAGCGTGACGATTATGGTGTATTCCCCCCATAGATACCTTTGGGGGAAGTCTATGCATTATAGTGGTCTGAGAAGCCTTGCTTGATATTATGGTCTTTGGAAAGATATTACAGCGGTGGTGAGTCAATGACACCGCATTATTATTTTTCAGCACCACATTTCCGAAGCATCATAGCGCTATCTTTCTTGCTTCGTATGTGAATGATTTGAATAAAAATGTTTTAAAAGTTTCACATTTGTATTAACATCGCGTTCGGTACAAGAGGTAGCCGCCTCGGTCTCCATTGATCACTAATCATGATTATTTATCGACGTTGATAAGCGATACGTACGTACGATGAATGCGAGTGATGTATTACGGCGTATAAATGCGGCCGTGCCTTGCGGGGCGCCGGGAGGATTACAATATTCCACTTACTGGATTGTGCAACGTCAATTGACGATATTACCATACCGTTGGCGTACCTTAGGAAATTTTCCTGGATTGTCTACATATAAAAGATTTTTATATTTGAAAGTATGGAAGATAACGCGTAATATAAAAGCGTGGGTAGGTCCTCTACTAGGTGGATTGAGGACATGACAAGTCGCTGGATACGGGCAGCGAAGAGCCGTTCGGTGATCTTCGGCGGAAACCTACACCTGATAGAGGCTGACATAATGATGATAAAAACAGCTCACTGAATTTTAAACTTAATTATGTATCATCATAATTTCAGCATTCAGATATCCACTGCTAAACAAAGTTTTCCCACATTGATTTCCAAAAAGACAGGTTGGAAACAAGAATCGAGCGTCTTCCGACGAACTTGACTAGTTCCACAGAGTGGAAAATTTTTGTAAATTGTTTTTTTTTAACTGCGTGCATCTACATTATCGCTATGGTTTTAAAGCTATAATTTTTCTATAAGGACCTCTCCTTCTAGATGGATCACTGGATCTTGTGGAGAAATCTCGCATCCGGTCCTTCGTGCTTGTTAATACGTAAGTTGATTTGTAAGTTTGCCAATGAAGCCAGAAGTTAGGGACCACATTTCTGTACCGTCGGTAACTAATAGACAGTCGTCCTTAGGCAATGAGATAAGTACAACATACAAAAAGCTAAAACATTTTATACTTTGTCTCTGCCTTCACAGGTAAAGGAAATATAATACAACAAAAACATTCCTATTTATGCAAAATCGCTGCTTTTCAAAATTATTTAAAATTTTGAGTATATTCTGCAAAAGTATACCATTGAGTTGTATTGATTTATTGTCAGGCTATACAAACAATAGAAAATATATTATCGAATTCATTATTATTAGCTTACATATATAAAGCAACGATTTACGAAGAACTAAATAAATTTGTGTGACGTTAAACTGTTCCGATATAATAAAATTGGGTTTAATTATAATTAACTGAGATAAATATCGATGTATTCGATTTGGTTCCGTCGTTTTACAATTTAATCTGACCAACCTTGTGATATGTAAGTCCACTTAATTTACTTTCATTCGTCCCATTTTAAAGCGTTTTATAGTTTTAGATTATAAAATACATTAAGACAATGTCACTCAAAAATAACATTTGTTTGAATGGATATTCAGTAAATATAAATTATGTACCGCTATGGCAACATTTCATTATTCTAAGAACGCAGAATTATGGTCGACATTATAATTAGCGATCAGCTGCGAAGCCATTTGAACCTGTCCTCGAGAAAATAAAAAACTGTACAACCTTTTATTTTTTGTTAAATCAATTAAACGAAACAATTTTGCGTACTATTATATATTCGAAGGCTTTCGTTTCATTTTCCTCAAACCGAGTCTCTAAGCAAAACAAACTTATTAAATATGATCAATAAATATTCGGGAAACCTTACCTAATATTACTACCGGAATAGGTAGTAGTTTTGGTATTATTGGCAGGAGGTTTATATATTTGCACATACATTATTAAAGAAAAGAATTCGCACATTATGTAAGTTAATTATGTTTAGAAAGATGCGGTTTAAAGAGCGCCATAGACGATAAAAAATTATAAAATATTAAATTAAAACCTATTTTATTACGATCAATTTTTAGACAAGGTACAGATGACCTTATTAAGGTCGTCCGGAGGATGATGATAGTCAAGTTTTAGTTGTTTATTACGAGATTAAAAAGTTTAAGTAAAACTTTTCAATCTCGTTACTATTTCTCTTTTAGTAGACAAGATCATTTAATAAGTTTTACTTTAGATGATATGATGACCACATAATTATAATGAAAACTACAGTGAGCAGGCCAAAGTGGTTAGTTTTAGACTGACTACATTGATCGGTAATTGATTGTACATTTGCGTAAGCTTCCGTTCTGACTTCATAATCCTCGGGAATAAAGAGGCCGTGTTATTATTAACAGTCAGTGGGTTTAATCCCTCACCAGGCAGACAGAGATCTATATTAAGTTTGAAACACTCCGGTAACCAGGTCTCGCGTAAAAATGTTACTTCTTACTTAAAAATGTTACTTACTTGATTTTCTTTCTTATGTTGAAAAAAAAGGTATTTTACTTTTGTACGTGATTTTCTATGAAAAAGTACTAATTTTCCGTGATTTTTTCTCCAGTTTGCACAAGTAGGGCATATATTAAAAAGATATAAAATTAACATGCTCTAACCTTAGCTGAAACTACTAAGCGCACTTTTCTAAGAATTATTTTTTAATGTTTCTAAACATGCTCTAAAATTCAAATAGTAGAATTATTATAACGATATTCTTAAAAATCTTTACCAATTCTTTAATTCCCATTTTTGTCTATTTTAAATATAATTTATAAATTTTTATTGTAGAGCATTTTCTTTTCAAAATTTTGGACAATTATGGCGTTTTTATTTATTGACAGTGTTTAATTGACATGTGTCATATTTAAATGTCTGGGCAGATTGAATATGGCGCCTATGATTGTCGCCAAATTATAGCGTTTAAACATCCCCGTCTTCAATTTTGAGGGCACCGTAACTGCAGACCGCCTCCAACTGGTACTATTGGAAATCTATGGGTGAGACTTCTGTATAGCGACGGATGTCTTACGATTGAAATTGCGAAAGATTTTTTCATAGATTTTTTTTACAGAATCTTATTTCATTGACATAGTCCAGTTTAAACACTTACTGTTAACTTAGAAAAAAAATACATTTTTATAATTTTTGTCGAAACGGATTAACAATTTGAACCGTAACGGGACCAATTGACTTGAAACAGGGATTGCCTAAAAAAGTGTCGCGAAGCGATAGTTTTCTTTGATATCTCGCACCGCACATCTCGTTGTACAATGCGACGTAAAGCAAACGACACGTGAACGTAATGGTGCGTAAAGGAACCGTCATTGCTCCCCGTATAGATTTCAGAAGTGCTTAATAACTTTATACATATTTGCACACGTTGGAAACGTACGATCGGATCTGTGTCGTTAGGTAGGCGTCCTCGTGACGCGTCGCAGGTATGTCTGTGGCGCCACATGGGCTTCTAACAGATTAATGGATCATTGCCCCCTCCCCGTCCGACCCCGCGGCTCCTACACGCTACACATACTACGACACATGTACGGTTAACGCGGGAAAAATAACGTTACAACTGTGTTCAGACTTAGATATTTTACATAACCTCCAGACCACTTAATTATCTGTAACATTCAATTAATTGTTATAATTCAAATAACGAGTACCAGCACTTCGCAAAATTTCCTTTAATATTTTGTTGACTGTTATTGTGTGACTCCCGAATTATTTTGCTTTTCATTAGGTTCTGCATTTAATAAGTAACCGAAATAGTCGAGACGGTGATTACAAAGTTGAAGTGGCAGTGAACAGCCCACGCAGCACGCAGAACAGACGGCTATTGGGGCCTTAAGTTTTTATAGTGGAAACTGCGGACCGGCTGGACTGGGTAGAAACTTCACCAACGAGATAACCGACGACCTTAATAAGGTCGACGCAGGACGCGGACCGTTTCCAACCGGACCTATTAGAGACATACGGGGAGGACTGTTTCCAGTAGTGGACATCCCACAGACGGAACGACGATAAAGATTCAGCCAAGATTAAGATATATTTTTAATCAAAAATAGGTTGAACATTCATTGAAATAATAGGAATTCGTAAAGCGACCTTCAATCTCAACAAGTAGCGAAGTAACATTTATGCTCGATAAAACACTTGGAAACGGCTCATCGTAAATCACGAAGACATCGAAAGTTAGCCGCCGAACACTTAAAGTTTAACGGACAATAATAACAGGCGATGAAAAAAGGAGATACGGCCTCCATCGGCTGGGGGACAAAAAGTAATGTGACGATAGTGATGTTCTGGAAGGGCTAGGTCGTGTCTGAGGGATGTTGTAATGAGGCGCGCGGGACAATCGATAAATTTGAATGTTCGACGGCGCCGCCCATCGACTTGCAACTTTTTTCGTCGACGGGGGAAACCCGCGACTTTGCGACGCCACTGCGTTAACACCGCGGCTATATTATGTTATGCAACTATTCCTGCAGCCTTCTGATCCTATTATCCAACGTAAGCTTTATAAGTGGAGCATGATATGGAATTCTTGCTTTTGCCTCTTATGTTTTATAATTACGGTAAAAGTGCAACGAACAAAAATTCCTTGTAATCTAATTTATACATTTCAATAATAAAGTAAAAGCTGTTTAATCAATGTAAATACATAAGAGTGTATAAATATACATTTTTCACAAAACGCTGACACTTCGGGCGGTACCTATAGATGGCGTTAGTAGTCGGTTTACTCGCGCTATTGTTTAAAGTAGGGTAGTCTCATACAAAGGCACCGCTCCGATGTGTCGGTATTTACAAATAGTAATCAACTTAAACACGACATATTTTATGACATTTTTCTATAATTGTACATATATTACACGTATAAAAAGACCGGCGGAAATCTTGTTACACGGTACTGAATCATATAACTGCTTACACATGGTGAAGTAAAAAAACAGCAAGAAGACATAAACACAAGCCTCAAAGTTACAAGTACAACCGACAATACGTACGCATTATGTTATTTCTTTACGCGTATATTTTGTATATTGTTTATTTAATGTATTGTTAAAAAATGTATACGAACGTTGTAATTCCCGGCCAGCGCGCAAGGTCAGGGCGTGCATCGATCGCACAGATAGCTGCCTTTATTAAAAATTTCAACAGTCGGAAGTATTACAACAACATATCAAGATATTATTAAATTTATTTTACGGACTTTCGGTATATTTATACCATACCATTGAAGATAACGTTCATTTCTTTCATTAATAAAACTTTTAAATTATAACCAAACTGTAAAATGTAAGAGTTATTAGCGTGGAACAATTAAGATTTTAACAATAAATATATAGGATCGGCATTCCTACCATAAATTTAATTATAAATTAAATATATTTAAATATAAAATAGGATCGTTGAAGCTATAGCTAACAATTTAATGACGTTTAAAAATTTAACATGACATGATTAGTATAATTTTAAATCAATCGAATATTAATTATTATAATTTATAAATATGTGAAATAAGGTATTCCACTGTATCATTTCCTACTTCATAAATATTTATAAAATTTGTTTACATATAACTTTAATATTTTCAATTAAGCTACCATGTCTTTGATTGACGGCGGGTTCGGCGCACTCACTGTCCTCGGAGTATGTGGTGAGGCTGCCTTCGAAGGCTATGGTGTAGTTGTCCTTATTGGCCTGGCAGGTGAGGATAAGATCCTGTTCCGTGGGCAACTCGCAGTCGAGACTGTCCACGCTGAAGTGCACACCGTGGCCACCTTCTTTCACGGGCGAGAAGAGCAGCTCCGATTTACATATCGACATAGTGTTGATGGACCCGACGGATTCTTCACCCTATTACGAAATTAATAATTCTATCATCTCCACTCTGTGCTGCATCGAACAGATATAAAACGGGCTAAGAAAACGAAAGAGATTATTGTAATAAATATATAATCGATATTCTATTATAATCAAAATAATTTCTTTCGAAATATAATGTACTCATTATTGTAGGTGTGTTTAGCCAGATACTGAGATACATTACAAACGTAAACAGGCATTAGAATTAGAATGAACATAAACATTGTGTTACACAACACCGAACAAATATTTGGATGCCAATGAAGGTTTGAATAAAAAGCTTTACACTGTGATTTTTCTTAAAATGAAATTAATATCGCAAACAATGTTTTTAAAATTTTCAAGAATCTGAATGTTCGTAAGGTTAAATCTTGTAGCTTGTAGGACAGGTTTAATGTTTATCAGTTTTGGGAAAATAAATAAATCAAATAAACGAAAGTTAAATCCCTTTGTTTATCTAACTATTTTCAATTATTTCTAGAGCACTTTAGATCTTATAATACGTAGCATTGCAGGACATGACATGGCGGTCCGGGCGGGCGTTATCATCAATTTAATTCCTTTTCCTGCTACAATGAGGTCACAAATCAAACAACGACTCATACAGTTCATAACAACGGATCATACTTTACTATACATTTATATGGGGAACACTGCGAATGTTTCACTATGAATAATGTAGGTATTTGACGAAAATGTTTCTAAAAAAATATATTATGGAAATGAAACTAAATTTTATACGAATATGAATTGTTAATGAAAGCAAGGTGCAATATTTAACGTACAAATTCGTATGGTGATGTTATTGCAGAGTTATGGATCAATTAAAAAATATCTTTTAATATTTCAATGTATTCGTAAGTCATTTTATAATGACGAATGTTAATATACTAAAAACAATTTGTTTATTTTAACAACAAACAATAAACTTACAGAGTAATATCCATTACAGGATTCCCAGTCGTATTCAGTCACACCCATGTTTAGTTTGTCCTATCAAGAGTATCTTAAGAAACTTTGTCCACTAAACCAACGCCGAAACGCTACGAATAGATTTTATCCATACCCACTTTTCACTATATTCACTCTGTCTAAAATAATAATCCTTTAAAATCTCCAAAGTGAACTACCTCACACACACGTAACTGTTTATGAATCCTTGAAGATGACAAAAAGGATTTAAATTAAAAAAATCACATGTGATCGAATTCATTGCAAGAAAACATAGAGAACAACAATCCCAAAAGTCCAGGGCGCTACTGGGGCAACGGGTACATTTAATTTAATATTAGCTACTGCATGTTGTTCTCAAACTTTAACGATCGCCCTCACTCGTTCAATACCGCTCCGTTTCACGATCCGAATGTAACTGTTGGGTTGCTACTATAAGCGATAACATTGAGTGTAATTAGATAAATAGGGCTAATAACTTAATTTATTGTTAAATAATTAGAGTTAATGAGGTATTAGTAAACATGTGTGCTCATGGAAAGGTCTAGTTATATTATCAACTGTTGTTTAAACAGAGTTAAACAACTTTGAGAAGGAATGAATATGTGAATAGACTTCATTGGCACCACACACATGGAAGCAGCATACACGAACACATTGAAGACGAATAAATATAGAACGCTTACGCTGGCACACGGACGGGAATGACTGTATGAACAGGGGAATAAAGAGTGTTGTTGATATGATTGACGCAATTCGTTGCGAGCGACGTACGCATAACGCACACATATGTAATGGTCTTATTTTATCTTTACTACGGGGCACATCCCGTGGGACTTTGTTCTATGGGGTTACAATATAGGAAGTATTATTATGAATGCAACACGAGCATTGTGGGCTTTCTACTTATTTATAAATGCGAGCCAATAACTCGATTCGATTTACGCGCTAATAAAAATCGGTTAAATCAACATTAACAAACACTCACTGGCCATGCTATTTTAGGCGGTACGATCTACATATTTTCAAGTATTTAAAAATATCTAGAGGCGGATTATTGTAAATAATAGCAATGTTATTCGATAGACCTCTTTGTCTTTTTTTTTGTTAATACTTGGTGAAATGGTATAAGGTTTTGTATTATTCCTTACCACATCGTAACTTTATTCATGATCTTTAATCATGAAAATCATTTTGTTTACGCAATGCCATCTGTTGAAGACAAACCAGACTTATAAGAGTTGATGTTATCGTAAACTAGATGGCACGTATTCCAAATATAACTAATTTTTATTCTTAAATGCAAATGTCATACAGAATGTATTATAAGATTTAACTCTTTTATTGAATTTTATATGGCATCAAATATTTTTATTCTTAACAACAACCATTGCTAGGCATTAAAACCGCGAATAATAAGTAAGCAAAATTATAAATTACTGTGATACATATATCATGCACCTATTAAACCTAGGCTTTTAAACATTACGGAGACATTGGGAAATGTCATACATAAATTCGCTTCTATTTGCGTGTAGTAATGAGATTAGAGTGCGATATGAAAGTAACGATAGAGATGTAACATTGAACATCAAAGCGAAGCGAACCTGGACACTACTGTCGCCACTGATAGAACTGTCGAACCGAAATTTTTCCATGAGAGAACTCGAGATGCTGGCGAACATCTCGCCTCGGGGATTACTCTGCAATACACCGTGATATGAAAACTTATCCACCATGAAATTAGTATGGAACTGAAAAATAAACATATGATATGGAAAATTTATACATAAAAATATGTTAAATACAAATAACTGTGATAATTTAATAACAAACACCACAACCTTTAAAAATGGAAGTATTGATAGAAAAATACATAAGTAATATAAAGATTCCTCTGGTTTTAGTTGTCAAAAGATAATCATATAGTTTAATAACAAATATTTTCGGTTACATAACAAATTTTTACATGTCGACTTACCTTCATTAATAAATGTAAAATGTATTCGTGCATTTCATTAATAATTTTTATAAATTAACGTATACGAAATATTAGGAACATGCTACCAATGGTGTTTGCCGATGAAATAGCCGTTTGGTATAAAAAACAAAAAGCATTTTAAACTTTTTCTTTGAAAGTTTATTGGTAATTTTTCAATGCCTTTCTCGAAGAAATGATTAGGTAACAAGCTGTTCGAAAGTCTGTATTGGTTCTTTTGTGTTCAACATTTTTTTTCTGCCACGATGTTATCTCAAATTTCTAGTTAGTGCGGAGGAAGACACGCAAAACTACCAACCCCAGATCTAGGAGCTAAATGAGGCTCTCTTGTGTCGTGTGAGATGGAACGTTATCTTGCAGGAGCATGGTGGATCAGCGATTTATGAAAGCTGTATCCAGCATCTCGTACCATCTACAATAATACTTGTACCGTTTACCGTAGTCATTTGGTAAGAAATTGATCATCGAATAACACCGGCATTACACCATCAGTGACTATCACTTTTCTATGGGTAAGGTTTCGTTTTGGGGCATTACCCAGGTCCTGTAACCAACACAAAACTGTTGATGTTTCTTTTTACCTTGCCAATTTGTCACAAATAAGTACATCGATATTGCTTTTATTGTATCACAAAAACCTGCAACTCGCAAAGCGGTAGATAAAGTGTTTGTGTGTATTGATTTTACAAAATTTCCTTTGTCATAAACGTTCAAACCAATAACGTGTCGTACGTTCATTCCATACGCTCATGTTGCGAGCCTTCTGTACGGAATTGGTTACGCAACGGAACTGGTATTCCATTACACGTATTTTTATCGAGTCTATACGGATGAAAAGAAATTGAAATGCAGTGTTAAAACAGTTAAATAAAAAAATTTTAAAAAGTTTATATTTGACAACTAAATCGTTTTGACAAATCAAATATAGCGATTTGAACGTATTGAAAGGGGGAAAAACACCGAACCGTTTTTATAGAGATTGATATCTGTTGATGAAAAGTGGATTAAATACGGCAAGAAGGTGCGAAAAATGTAGTGGTCGAAGATCGATCAGGCATGACAGCAAGTAGCAAAACTGAGGTTAACTCGCTGTAGAATGACGCTGTACGTGCAGTGTGACTGGAAGGGCTTTGCTTGTTGATGATTCGGATCTCTACTACAACAAACAACTAATGAAATCAAAGAAAGTAGTTAGGAGAAATCGGTCGAAATTAATCAATAGAAGAGTGTGGTCTTTCACCATGATAACGCAAGACCAAACACCTTTAGCCACTTAGTAAATTTAGCCTTGACCTTGCACCTTCAGTTTCTACCTGTGCTTGCTTAGAATTATTTACGCAGTGTAATGTTAACATCATCTTGCCGCGTTTATTTGACCAAAAGTCCCTCATATTCTACAACAACGGTATTATGTCATTCTACAAGATAACAAAAAGCTATCAACAAAATGCCAACGATATGCGATGTATGATTTCGTATAATAGTTAAATGCAAATGAAAAAATATGTCACTGTCAAATTTTCATATAAAAAGAACATTTTCCCCAACCTATTATATCGAGTAATCATTTAAATTTATGTTTAGTACACATAGCATTATACAACTTGTGGTAAGTATTTTATATATTTCTTTTAATAAATATAACCGACAAGAAATGCATTATTTTATAAGACAAAAACACAACTTTAATCGATAATTCATATCGTTATTGTATATTCCGGTGATGTATAATGAATTATATTTATAGCAGCTTATGCATGTTGCATTATCATAGAATTGTTAACTTTTGTATTTACTCAGGCAGCAATTCTGCTGGTTAAATAAAAATATTTTAGTAACACACGTTTATACTGCTTCTAATAAGATTTTGCAGTTTAAAATGAAAACTTAATAAATATTTTATATTTATTTGAGTAACCTTATAAGGTTATAAATAATTCTCTTTAGTAAATATCTATAAGGTATTTAATGCTAAGTATATGTATTAATTGTTATGAAGAGTTTTCATGACAACAAATTGTGGTGATGTTAAATAAAAAACTAAGTTATTTTATAGAAACTAATCTCATTCGTAGTTCGTACATACAACTCAATGTGTTATATAATAAAAAATGCGTAATGGAAAGTTTACGTAGATACACTTACATCGTGCGATCTATCATCAAGTATGGCGTCGCGTGGCAAATTGGCAGTCATGAGGAGGGCGTGGATGTCCTCTGTCCTGAAACTCTCCATGTCGGCCTCGGCGAGGTTTGCGTCGAGGTCGCGTGCTATGTCGTTGTATCGAGAGGTGAATTCGAAGCGGGAGGTCAGCTCGCTTATGCCCTTGTATGAGGCCGACACGGAAGAGAGCACGGATGTATGAATGCAGGAACTGTCTCGAAATATCGGACTGAAAGAGAAAGAAAAAAATCACTATTTGAATACTGTGAACTTTATCATCATTAGAATGAATGCAAATAATGTATTGCTTAGCTTAAAATTTAAACAAATTGATTTTTGGATCGAATTGTCGTTAAAGATTGGGACTTGCATGCCGCCCTGAGGTAATTATTGGCGAAGTCTTGTTTAGTAAAGTTGGAAACGTCAGCAAGCTTTTTCGTCAAAAATTAACCAACTAAATGGTAAAAAAAATATTGGAAACAGAATATTGTCATCACATTTCAATAGCAATAGAGTACGTTATTTACATTGCCTACCTTATATTTTTACATACATTTTTTGTAACCACCACAGCAATAATGATGAAGCTATGGATGCGAATAAAATTCCCAAAAATAGTTATACCACGTCGAAGGAACGTTTCATACCGCGAACATTCTTATCTATTTTAGTACATATGTTACTTGAAAAGCGGTTTATTTATGATATGGTATCGGTTCAATATAGTTTGACACATTTGACAATATCATTTTTAAAAAGTAAAAAGCAATCGTAGAAAATTGTTATATTTTCAAAACAACATTAACGTTAACTGTTTGTTGTTTTATGTTAGATTAGTTACGATTTCACAATTTTTCCTTGTCGCTTGTAAAATAACGTTTATTTCTCTCGATACTAATAACAAAACAAGTACAGTTATAAAGGCTGTTAATATCTAACAAAGCTCTCAAGTATTTCCTGGTGGGATTACTAACGAGAGCCAGTTTCGATAGTGGACAAAGCCCGCTCCCTAGGTACTAGCATCTCACTCAATCTGGGTCACCGATTTTCGACGGAAAGACGCCTCGCCATTTTCTCTCTATTGTTTTGTTGTTATAATGTGAACGAATCGCACGACCAATGTTAATTGTCAACGTCCTACCTATTCGCAAAATAATTTTGCTAAACAACACATGATGCAATCACGGAGTCCGATAAAGAGTTCTCGAATTAATTTTTAGTTAAATAATATCAATATTTGTCACATAGGCAAAATTATATGAAAATTTCTATACAAATTAAGTTAATTGATAATATCCCATGCTCTAGCATAATTTGGAAAGTAGAAATATTGTACAATAATATAAATAATTGTCGATGAATTATAAAATAGCGACAGACACAAACGTACGTACATCAAATTTTGTATAAAAAAATCTTATCAAATTCATACCATTAGTTTGAAATAGGACAAAGATTAGAAATATATTATGTTAACAATTAGTGCATTTATCGAGTATTAATTTAGGCAAATTGAAAATTTTTGTATTTCAATTACGTATAATATTTCGTTATTCAATATCTGACTCACACAATCCATTTTGGTATAGACAGAAATATTATTGGTCTAAAATAAAAAATGGACAGCTGAGGCCACATATGTAGGTTATGTTTGACTATCGGTTGACATAAATAATGCCAAAGTCTTATCAAATATTGTATGTATGTATTTATTTGTATTAGATCAGTGCTATGCAATATCTTTTAGCGTTTCCGTACTTAATAATAAAACTTTTTATTTATGGGTACCACTTCCCTGATAACTCCATTACTATTCCTATTAATGTGTCTCGTTTATCTTAAGTTTAATGCTATCTTCAGTATTGTCTCGAGAGATATATTTAACCTGGGGGACGTTATATTTATCTTAACAAGATTTTTTTAACATTTTTGTACTAATTATTTATTTCAAAGGATATTCTTATAACAGTTGGAGATTCACGGTTTATTTTAAACTACATATTATAGACAAAATATAGCATAATAATCTATATATTACTAAACTCTTTTCACTTATTTTTCTGTATTAGTATTTCCGTAATTACCAATATAATTTCAAATATCTCTTAAAGGTTCCCACACAGGTTTGCAAAGGCTTTATTAGATTAAGTGGGGTCAGATTACTAACTTATAATCGAGGAACCACAGGTAACCGGAATTGTCGCAGTGCGCGTCGAGTTCATCGTGCACGGAGTGCTGGCTGCCGGCGAGGCTTGTGTTGCTGTTGCAGTCCTCGTCCGCAGCCGCCCCGGGGCTCGCCGCCTTCAAGCCCAGCCGTGGCGGTGGCCCTGGAACACGATATGTAATTCCTTAGTCATTGTTCCTATGGCTGTTAAATTAATTTAAGATATTTCTATATAATAAACAGTTGTAAATAATAAACTTCAATGATGACATTAAGCGAGAAAATTATATAATTTTATATATATTTCATCATGTCAGTAATACACATCGTTGTTTCAAGAGTAAAGATATTCCGTAAAAACAATCCAATTTAATTATTATTAGTATTATTTTTATTTCAGGAAAGCAGATTATAGGAAAAATCTCCCCCAATAGAGCTGAGTGCTTTAAGACAAACATCGATGACCGATATACAATCAGTGACGAATTTTGATATTTAAACGTGATCTCTTACAATGGGCTTCATTGACATCGCGTGGACAGATGACCGTGGTCATCAAAAGGCACTGTCAGAAGATGCAGGTCGTCTCTAACTAGGTTCTAATAGAAATCAATGTAGGAGGCCAATGTTCAGAATGATGATGTATGTACAACATAATGTATAACGTAAACTGTTAATGTAATAACCGAGTAAGTGCTCTTATAGATATTCCACATGTTTATAGTATATGCAGACATAATCATCGTATAAATGTGTTCTGGGAATATAATTACGTCTTAAGAATCTTTTTCATACCAATAAATCAAGAGTGGCTATTTAATTTGGTTTATAACTAACTAAAATCGAGAATCAAGTGACGACTGTTGGGGCCGAAAGGTTCTTGAGCGGGGACCACGAGCCGATATACCGATGACATAGTGAAGGTCGCGGAAAGTCGCGGTATGCAGATAGTGTAAGACCCGACATCGAGGCTATGCATTGAAGTAGGTGTCTATCGGCTGAAGAGAAGAAAAAAATTTGCAATTTAACCAAGTATACGAAAGCATATTCTCTTAAGTATGTGTTCATTACTATTGAGATGCTTGGTATAAAATACATGTGTGTATATATAAATATAAAATATAGTTTATGTTACATTCCTAGCGCACTTATACACTTGCCTACTTGTCGTCCCTGCTCCATTCTAGAAGGTTGACTGATAGAGAATAGCTATAAAGCGTTAAGTCCGCCATTACGACAAGGGTAAACCAAACAAATTAATTAATTAAACACCATACCCGATAAAACTTCAATAACGTGAATAAAGTTTTTACTCCCGTACAACATTGATATTTACCATTTAAGTTAATTATTTAGTAATTTTTGTACGTTATCATCATAAACGACTACGTATAAAGATACAAAAAAGCGTGCTAAAGTATTAAAATACGTTGTTACCAAAGACCTTGAAAGTGCTAAACAAAAAATGTACCACGCATGAAGACCTCCCTACTTAACATTGAGAATTTGTTTTGGAGAAGTGTTAAATAGTAAAACATTATGAGTTTTTAATGTTTAATACTAATATTTGGTTGATTGTATAATAATTGTATGGATTTAAAAACCAATTATTTTTAAATATGACACCTGTTATTACTTTATCCGCATATTATTAATAATCAATAAAAATAAATTTTCTTTTCTGTGTTCTTTTTTAAAATATAACAAGATTATTTGTAGGAAATCATCATTTATTGTCTTTGACGTATAATAAAGACATTGATGTCAATAAAAAACCTACAATACCTGTAGCTAACAATAATAGAGAAAAACAAACTTCCACGCTAACAATAATAGAAAAAGACAAAAAACAAACTTCCACGTAACGTAAAGAAACAGCCTTAGTTCGTAACAAGTATCTCAATTCCGCGCTTGGATTAGAATCCGGTATCGTAATTATTTAAATTCTAATTTGACGTGATTTTCAAATCCAACAATTCTTTTTCTTTTATTTGCTTATCAGAGTAAATACACGCACTTTCGATGTAAAAAATGAGAGTGATCGTCATGTTTTTAAGAAACAAGCATACAGTGTCAATTTAAAAATGCAAACAACAAATTAATTACCTTTTACGGTTAATTTCTTTGTTGTTAAATAAGCGACTATTTAAAGAATATAATTGTTTGGTAGTATTCCAAAAGCAAAATACATGATGACAACTGCTGTAGCTAAAATAATGCATTTGTGTTTTTTATACATGAGTATTTAAAAAAAATATCAGGGAAGTTTTCATGTTCTGCTATCTTAAATTAAATGATAAATGTAAATATAAAGTTACATACTAAAAATGTAATATTTTGGTTTGGATAACTAACGTGTAGTTTATTTTCGTTTTCAAGTTATTGTTAATAAAATAGTTATAGAATTCTATAAAATAGGTTTCTGAATGGCAATAAATGTATCCAACGGGTACATAAAATAAAAGTTTAAGACAAAATGTTGTTCGGCTTATAGGTTGCGGGCGTGGGTGAGCGCTGACCACTTGCCTTCTAGGGAATGTTGACGTGAATCCAGAGCTGCTATAAGGAAAACCAAGGCTCCGACGATCTATAGACTTGAACGCTACATAAATATTATTAGGGAAAAAAACGAATAAATAAAGAACATAAATATTTAATATAACATGAAGTTAAACTATTTTTGTTATGTGTAATATTATATAATACCTTGTACAATAAATAGACGGTTTAACTTACGTCGGAACATATTATTCCTTAAATTTTCGACATCATGACGATGAACATTTATATCTACTTTGTTTGTAATAAATTATAGGATGTCTGACTGAAGTTTAAAAGGAGGTATTGATAAAAAACGTTATTTAGGGTCAATAATCGTCACAAACGACAAGGTGAGCAACACAGTGAACCACTGTGAGCGGCCGGCCGGCATACCGTATGACGCAAACGCGTTAGATCTGACTCATCTATGATACATCGAGAGACTGCGACTGGTAACACTATTGTTTTTATCTCGACCCCTACCTATAACACAATACCCTATCATTCACAAATGCAAACTATACGTACAAATCAATAGAAATATTGTGTTCGAAATAGAACATCAAATCGATTAATAATAAAACAGTATACATTACACATTTTATAAACCCATATAAAAAATGTAAATTATAGTATGTCCTATGATCAGAATTGCGTTTGTGTGAATCTAGTTTGAAGTCTGTACCTACGCCCCTGTCTGACACCATCCTGCAGTGGGCGGACACGCTGTATTAGTTCATTTCTTCAATTTATGCGCTCTCGACAAGGAATGTTGACTCGCTGCACCACCGGTTGCTTTTAATAAAGACTTGTCAGTTACATTTAACTCGATGAAAAAGGCCACAGCTCAGCCGAAATCTTTTCTAAATAAGGAAAGTTTACATGCAAAGACCGTGATTACGATACAAGGTTAAATCGTTAGTTAAATATTGATGTTCAGTAAACAAGGACACAGTCGCAATGCTCGTACGGAGCATATATAGTATAAAACATAAGTCAAGTGCATTTCATGCAGATGCACATTTGTTCACAGTATTATTGCGATAGTCGATAGATACAAAAAGATGTATTACATTAATAACATTGTCTACTGAAATTGACAGACCAATAACTTCTGAGATTCCAAAGTCTGCAGGGATTGTTACTAAACAATAAATATATTAATATGTAGTTATCCGAATTTTTAGAACGAGTTTTTCTACTATGTAGTAGAAAAAAAAAAAAAATAAAAATAAAAAAAAAATA
>DWIC01000010.1:0-23673 GCA_018248135.1 Battus belus
GTTACAGCCCACACCATAAGGCTATCAGCGTAATATCAAATAGAAACAGATATGCACAAATAGATATACATAGGTATCTAAACAATACACAATATTACGGTGTTTATAAATATGTTGATGTAATAGTAGGTAGTAAGAACGTACTTTGAACGGATTTTGTTACGAAAATTATCTTAGATGGCACAGTGAAGGTTTTAAAAACTACGGGGGTTCGGAGCGTCGGGGCTAGGAGAGTCGCACGGCCGTAACGTTTCGCACTCGGCGAGTTAATTTCATTATGCCTCTCCTCCGGCGAGCGCCGCACTAATAGAATCAGTGTAATTTATATCGAAAGCGAGCCCACGGTTTACGAGTCGCGTCATTCATTGCCAGCAATTAATCTGGTTTTACGATCTCCATCTCTCGTGGAGCGCGGTCTGTTTGTTTATTATTTGCGAATAATTGTAAGAGAATGCGTGTGCGGCTACCTACTACTACTACTCTATGATAATATCGGCAGTACGGCTTTGACTTGTCCTCTCATCTCTGCTGCCGTTACGACAGAAGTTTAAGTAGTAAGGTTGGTTGATTCCTCTTACTTGTACTGAAGATATGACTTGTTAAGAGTTGTTTCACTTTCCTCTTTGAAATATAGTACTAGTCCAATAACAGGTAACGTTGATCCAGTACCGGCCGGCGAACTGGGACCTGCGGAGTTCACAGCGCCGTTTATCATCCCCGCACCTTTGTATTGCTCCAGCGCACCTGTCCCGAAAACCGGACATTATAAATTACGGGGAAAACAAAACGAGCGCAACCCTTCAGGGGCCTAGGGGAGGAACTGTCTCGTGCCGGTTCCGAGTGGCGTATTGTCCGCTAATGGCCGTGCCAGTTTTAGAATTAAAAAGTTTGATTATTTACCGAACTGGGGGATGCCGATCAAACGTCGAACTGCCTATGGCTGAATGTCGTTTGCTTATAGGCGGAGATTGGAAATGGCATACCTCCTCAGTCAAATGTGAAACACGGCATCGAGTCCTCGGACAGTTTGTGAAAATGACCTAGGTCAGCGGATAGATACGATAGATACAGAAGTGGCTGTGGGTAGACCACTAGGTACTCAGAATAGATGACCATTGAGGCCTTAGCTTTTGGACCGGCACCAAGAACCGGCAAGCGCAACGCTGAACGTCCACCCTTTAGGTAGACTGACGACCTTATTAAGTTGAGGTCTATGTCTAACAGTCGACAATCTTCAGATAAAATATTGATGACCATAGTGACTACTACAAAACACCATACGGCGTATGGCGTACTGCTTACCAAGCTGTAATTTAGACAAAAATGAATTAGCGCATTGTGTCTATGGTCCACATGTCTAAAAATAAGTTTTTGAATCTGCAATCTGCAATCTAACGTGAGTCGAAATGTAAGTCAACCTAATAACGTCGACATTAGGTGCAGCGGTGTAAAAATATATTATTTATAATAAATGTAATATATGTAGAATTTCTGGTAACAAAAACAGAAAACCGGTTTGTTTTATTTGTCAATAAAAAAGCCAATTAAATTCTCCCCACAAAACGTTTGGTCTCGTTTCACCTTGTCATTGAGTTTCAATCAGAACTTTTTATATCGCCAGATGACAAAGGCTTACAGTGAGATGGGACCCTAACGCTACTGGCAGGACAACTTTGTTTAAAGGGTTTTCGTGTAACTCGTATTTCTTGATTTCGTCAATCCCTATATTTTTATATCATTGTATTTGCTTTGCCTATTTCTATATTTTCTTTATAGTAACTTGTTATGCCTTTTGAGTAGGATTCAAAACGGCGGTTTAATAGAAAGAAAAAAAAACACAACTTTCATTCACAATTTTCGTTTTATTTGAGATTGTTTTATAAATAAAGTCTCTTATGAACGCGACATAATTAAATTTTTAACAGCTTCATTCAAATAGGGATTTACACGCATTTTAGAATCGTGGAATATTTTAACATTATAGGTATTACGCTACCACCGATTTGGCCTGCTGATTTGCTAAGAAAAGCTGGGCAGAAACGAAGCGCCGGGCAGAAACTCAACTATTGTTCTTTTTAAATATTTTATGTATACATTTTGACATCAATTATGTAAATGAGTCAACAAACCAAGTTCAAGATCAAACAAAAACTGTTGATTGCTAATATAAGATTTATTTTTAATAACCTTCAATTTTATATTTAAAACTAAAAAAAGGGCGGTCTAAGATATTTTGTAGAACTTTATTATATTCGCACTTATATACTCAGACCTGTGAATGATTTGTTAAACTTCCATATTCCATAAATGCTTAAAACTACTTCCTTAATGAGCATATCTTTCAAGAATAGAACACGAGGAACTTATAAGATTAATATGAAGTGCGCATGTTTGTGCGACGGTTATTCACAAGCAAAGCATTAATGTTTGAGGGCGGTGTCGGAGGATCCAAGCGAGCGCGGTGACGCACGGCTTCCTTCCTCCGCCAGTTCGGCGGCGCGGGCTAATGAACTTGTTGCGGCCGTACACGTACATCACGGCCCGATCGCGCACCGGCACCGGCACCGGCCCCCGTCAGCGGCGTCCGTGGGGATGCATCGCCGCTACGGTGACCATGCTTGTTCGACGATTATTGAGACAAATATTACAATTAGTCACATACACAAACCTATTACAATTACAATAAGCCACAGGAATATAAAACATAACGCAACATCCACGTCATCAGAAGTATTCATTTACTGCTTTATTACAAATTTTAGAACGACGATACACTGTGATGTACTTAGTCGCACCGACAACCTGTGGTTACAAAAATGTTTTTTTCTCAGCTACTTTCACACTCGTTTTAGTATCTCTCGTTTGAATACATTCATTTAATTGTTCCATATTTCAAATATATAAACTTTTGTTGTTATTTATATATAGATATATAAATAACTCAGTCCCCATAAAAAGTAACATCGCCCTTGTATGAAAGCAACTTGCAATTCATCTCTATATAGAGTACAACGATATAATCTATAAGATTATATGAGAAAACTCCTTATTAAATTTGTTTGTTTTGATTTATTTATTACCGCTTGGTCGTTTACGGTACTTATGTTTTTAAAGTATTAAATTTTGTTTTAGTGTTTAATTTTACTCATACATTTTAAGTATTTTCGTTATACATAAACATACATCATTTCTTCATGTATTGTTAAAGAACATGTATATAAAAAATACATTAGTCCTTGAAATAGAATATAAAAGTAAGTGGACTAATCTTATTGCTTATTTAATTCACTTTTTTAGTGATCATTTGATTAATTACTTTAACTCTTTTTTGTTAACATTGAACCTGTGAAATGATGTCTATAACATATGAATTACGTTAGTGGGCGTTGATGATGATGTCACACTTGTGAGGCTGCGTGGATGACAGTGGTATTTGGACATGAATAAATGCTTTTTTTTTCTTTAATATAGAACGATATTAAATTCATATAACATAAAGAAATATTTAGTTTTATTATGGAAATGTAAAAATGTCTGGTCACCGAGTCGGAAATGAATGCGACGTGTTAGTCTTCCAATTCGTTAAAACCGGACATTCGAAGTGGCAGGAAACAATGTAAACGTTTTGATACTTGGCATTTTTTCACGTTCTGTTTTGTGGGTTTGAACGTTCGGGGGTTCTCGGAATACCTTTTAGCGACATTCCGTTTTACAATCATGATTGGCGCTTTCGCTATAAAAAATAACTTATTATTGACTCTGTTTACGCGAAGAAACAACTAATTGATGGTTTAATAAAATGCCCAGATGGGCAAAAAAATTCATATGCTGCGAGTTATATAACAATTCCTTGAACGTGTGTTTGAAAAATTATTATTGTTATCACTTGGTCTATTCATACATAACTCTTGGTCTCGCTATGCGTCGCCATGTAACTCGGTGTTTGGCGAAGTGAGGGCATTCATTCATAAAATTCTTAGTGACAATTATGATGAGATCTGACCGTCGGAGAGCGTTCGCAAGATCGCTTTCTTCTACTTTACCTTGTACCAGAAAATATTCCATTGGGGTACATTGCGTTCGGTATTCCCAAAGCACTTAAGGATTCGTATTTGCAACTAACCGGTAAACCTCCTCATTATGTTGAGATTTTTGAGAATCGAAACGTTGGTTCGGTGCGCCATCTACAGGATTCTGAGAATTCGTTTTCAGCACTGTAGCTCCAAGGAAATTTTTTTATTTTGATTATTTTTCGACGATTTAATTGTATTTAGTACGTAGTAAGTGCATTTATTAACATTGCAACACTGAGTTACTCGACCTGTCAGAAGGAAAGAAGGATGTAGTGTTGTTAAAATAGAAAATCATAAAGCCTTTTCTTCTACGATCACACATTGATGTATAGAATTGTAGACATATATAATATATACAAATCCAGTGATTTAAAAATTGTATTAGAGCAGTGTTGTGTCTATATCAGAAGTTTGGCGGGGGTTTGAGAGTTCTGGGAGGGAGATGTTGCGAGGTGCAGTGCCGCCTAATAAATTTGCGTGAAATCAGCCGTCCCAATCGGTGTCCGCGGGCTGCGTCGTTTGCAGCGCTCTGCGCGGACCGTCGTTAGTAAACGCTAAATGAATTCACCGCCGCGATCGCACCGTCACTCACCCGCCGACCTGCCAAAATTTCAAATCTGATTATAATGCGATTTGCCCACTGCATACAACTAGTATCATTAACATATGTTAATACATATATATATAACAAAGGAGCAAGGTTCGTCAATGTTGAATTTTAATATATGGTAACGATTTATACATATAAAATCACATTTTATATTTACTTCAATCATTACAACTAAGTTAGTATATTGCTATGGATACACAGTACAATGAGACAAATGGTAATTCTGTTTTTACACATGTGGCCTATGCAGTCTTTATTATACAACCTATATTTGCTCGTAACTTGAGTTTCTATGAATTTTTTTTCGTTGGTTGTTCTCGCATGTATTGTCTATTGTCATGTAACTATCTCTAAGTTCCGATAAAGAATAAAATTTAATAGTGAAGTGAGATATATAATGACCATAGATCTACCCGGTTTTAAAAATGTGGTTGGTTATGTATGTGTTGAACAGTTTTAGTATTTAGCTCACCGCTTACCAATAAAGGAAATGATTCTTAACTTTCCCAAACTTGAAAAAATAAATAGCGGTTAATATTTTCTTTCCTAAACAAGAAAGATTTTTAATTTTTTATGTAATAAATATACATATATAAATTATTAAAATTGTTAAGATTTGAAGAAATGAACAAAGTTTGAAATCCCCGCAATGAACATCGAAAGTACTAGGCGCACAAAACTAACGCTAGTGCAGGACTAGCGAGTACCCAAAGCGCAGTCTCAAGCGAGCCCTCCCGCTGTTTATGCTCTCCTAATACAATTCAACCGCAGTATTTGATACTTAGTGCCTAAAGGAACATTCTGCAACGACAGTGTTAATTAACCTGCCTGTCTCATTGCTTACAGGTATGACTGAACTGAGCCGACTAACTATAGCGACGACACAAATGGATTATATCTCTATACGGTAAGATTATCTGCGAGAACTGCAAGTGAAGATTAGTTCTGTAAAATGACGTATGTGAACAAATTTCCGCTACCATTACTGACAGCTTTTCGAGTTAAATATACATTGCTAAAAGCCATATCCGGACCGGATAAGATTATTATCATCGGGCATAACCTTATGTGAATATTAGGTCGTTGGCATCGAATTTTTAAAAAGGACTAGTTTTAGATTAAGAGAGAGAGTTAACTATTATAATAGCTAGTTTAAGATCTGTATTTAGTTTTTTTATCGAATTCGTGTAATCTCGCCTGACCACAATACAAACGGAAATTGAGCACAGATTCTTGAATATAATAGTCATGAAACGGATTTTGATTTCTAGGAAGAGGTTGGATTTCACGTCAATTTACTATAAAAAAAGTGTTTAGTTTAAGTGGTACGCGGGGAGAGCGGGGCTCCGGGGAAGTTTTCCTTTCCGAGCGCTGCGGTGGACTCCCCTGTTCAATATCATTAGATAAAAGTTTTTTTTTGCCAACGCATTGTGTAGTCTTTGTGAGCGGAGTCAGTGTTTATTCGTTACTCAGCGTTTAAATTACATTCCTCGTAACCATTTACCGAATAAACATTTGTGGGCCTCGGTAAATATTTCATCCGTGGTTAACGTGGTTATTTTTATAAGAAAGTGTTACTATAACTGTGTAACTGTGTGCGTTATAACTAAGGAGTTATAACAATTTCGTATAATAAGGAACTGCTGAGAGTTTTAAAATTAATTTACACTCATCGCCGATTTATTGAAAACAAAGTATAAAAAGAAGCATCGGATTAGTCGAGTTGCATCGCTGCAGCGAGCCAGCATAGCTAATCGCCGGGGTCAACGGCAGCGCAGGTACGTCCCGAGTTTTTTGTGGGGCTCTGCCTGCCCCCGCGCGCATCCCGCCCGCCCCGCACCGGGGGCCTCCCATCCAAAAGTCACAATCCGGTACGAAGTTTTTGTGTTCTTGATTTATTTGTTCACCGAAATCGATAGTGGCCTTTTTAATAAAAAAAGATACGTATAACCGCTAACATTAAATATGTATTAGTGAAACGGAATCTAATGAACGCGTCATTAAATTGTAATGTATTCCATCGGTAATGTAATAAAACTTTAATATATACAGCTATATACAGAACTATTTTTTTCTATGTAAAACTCCATATTTAATTCTCGCTAGATATGTAAAAATAACTTTGCCAATGAATATAATTCGTTTATAGGAAAGCAAGACTTAGTAGATAGAGGGGAGAAAATCTTTAGGAACTGGAATAAGATATAAGATATAAGAGACACGTGATGATTGTACCCTTTTCTATTTGTATATATTACCTAGTCAAATTACTATCCAGATAGAGCGTTATCAATTGCGGCTTTATTCTAATAGGCCTCTCTAAATTTACGTTTATCGTATATCGCGGTCCAATCTCGCCTTAGTACTCATTGTTAATTATTTTTGTAACCCATAATTCTTAGATTTAAGTTAATGGTAAATTTTACACTTTTCTCATAGGCTTTATCGCTTAACAAAAGTGGTCCGTTATCAAACGTTAAGTAAATCAGTTTAAAATTAAATTTGGTCGATGGTAGATTCATGTAGGTGAGTTTAATAAAAGAGTGTTTATCTTAATCAGTTTGTGAAGCTCTCTCTAGTAGCCTAAGGTGGCACAATTTTTTGAGAGTTTTACGACACATGAGCCATTATTTTGAAACATTTATTACGTTTTAAAAGATTACCGAAATTAGAATATCAATCCAAACCACTATCAAGTATAGTTTAACTTTTTTTATTAATGTTAAAAGTGAAGAACGAAATTGTTAAAACGGGACGACAAAAAAAAAACGAACGCTGGGAGTTCTTTCTAACGGTCAATGATCTTACATTAAATATTCATGACAATTGCTAGTTATGAACCTACGACCTTCACCATACCCACAAATATTATCGTAGCATTAAAAAAACACAGAAGTTACATGCATGTTACAAAAAAACGCAGGGAAATGCGTAGAGAAAATGCTTAAAGTTGTAATTTGTCCTGTACCAATCAAGATATATTTACAGTCGGCGAGCTTGAGAGGACCAAAGTTAACGTCTTAAGAATTTAGCAACCGTAAGCTAACATGTTCTTGTAAGTTATGTTGTCATGTACCATCAGTTGAACTGCCTATTCGATAAGAAAAATATGTGCAGGATTATTGGTTATAGAGCAAAAGGTTTAAAAGGGTAAATATATAGCTTTGTGAGCAAAATGCTTTAAAAAGCTTTTACACTAATTTCCAATCATCCCTGTATAAAGTGATCACATTTAAATTTGTTGTACGATTTTTTTTAATGTCCTTTTATTTCTGTTACTACAAAATTTTCAGAATGATATAGAAAACAATAATTGATTTTAATGTTGTAATCCGAATTTTACAATGCGTTTTCTTACTATATTATCATTACAATAACTATTTCTGAAACCATTGATTTTTAGATAGGGTGTAGCATACATTTAGGCTTTAACAGCTACATCGGACATGAGTTGGACCGAGCGGAAGGGTCCGTTGCATACATACAAGGTCGTTGACAGCAAATGTACAGTATACGACTTTGATACTTTAGCAGTCATAAAGCACAAGTTTCGGAGGTCGATAACAATTACGTACTCGGTACAGTTAAAGTAGTGTGTCACCAGTAAATATGACTTCGACAATGCAAATTCGACGTAAGAGAAGTTAAAAGAAAAGTATTATATGACGGCGTTGGGACGTTGCGCTACCCGCATGGCTCTCTGCAAGCCGTGCCTGACCGTATTTATATTTCGCGACACAATTTTATTACATGAATGGCGCTCGAGGTCAGGGAACTAGATCGCGCCCACGCGCCCATGCGCCCACTCCCGGCGGAGGAGGCGGCCGCAGACGGAAGCGCGGCGCGTAGACTACTACGTCGCGTCCGTCGATCCGCGCGAATCAATAATATTCTACGTCCATTCACGACGCGCCAGTCGCACCGCCTCGGGTTCCGTAACTGTTACGCTCTTATATTACGCGTTCAAACTAAACCTATTTTTAGCTAAACTTTTATATACAAGTTATATATATTTAACTTGTATACCAAATAACCGGCGTAGTTCAAAAACACACTATCGATGTACAGTCTACACAGTTCAGGTCTGCGGATGCGGGCAGCGCTAGACCGGTCATCCTCACGATCTTTGCGAACGGCCTTACGGATGAAGCGGATTCACGGTTATTCCACAGTTTTGCACCTACGACAATAATTAACAAATTTGTAGACACATTTCAATAACTATGGGACTTGGACGGCCAATTCCTCAGTCCTACTCGTGAGCCCCATGGTCACGAGTAGGTTCATGATCTTGTTGCAAAGCACTTGCAACAAGATTATGAAATGTTCAAGTTGTTACAAAATAAAAATTGTTTTATAACAACTTGAACAACAATATTTATTGCGTTCGTCATAACGTGTAATTATGAACTGTGTAAAAGTTTAGAAAAAATGTAAAATATTTTAGTTTATTTATATATAAAATCCTTGATTAGACGCATCAGATTCTTTATTCCAGGATGATACTAAAAGGGCAAAATATTAACTTAACGACAAGAAACTACTTAGCTATTTATTTAAATATATTAACAACAGATTTGACTTCAATTCGGCCAATATGGCGTGATAATCATCAATGGAGCTACTGGGAAACTATGTTGCCATCTGAGGCCCACAATGACAGGCGTGATACCTCGTATACGCGTCTCTATTTTATTATATAATATACTTCAAATGAACTGTACATTGTCATTGTTTAATTTTATGTATAAAGTGTTACTGTCCGAAGAGAATTGTCGTTAGCCTTGTGATGTTCGTAAATTTTGAATAAGGTCTCCATCAAAAATTTTTCAGTGGTAATTTTTAGATTCCTGATTCTAGAATTTGCCAGTTTTGTGAAGATATTTTACTAAAAGTCTTTGATAATATGGTGCTATTTATGTAATTGAAAAAGTGTGCAATTGTTGTCAAGTAATTTCGTAAGCACAATTTTTTAACCCTAGGTTACCACTGCTGGTTACTATGCTGTATTAGTATAATTAAAATTAAATTGATCAAATCTTATGATAAGCGGAGCGCATAACGGTCCATCTACAAGGTTGACAAACGACTCTGGTAAGGTCGTCGGAAGACCTGGATCCAGACCGCTTCGAATCGGTCCTATTGAAAATCTGCGAGAGTGCCCTATGTCAAGCAGTTGCCGTGCTATGACTGAAATGATCATGGATGATGTAAGGGGGAGATCACATTTGGTAAAAAATATTGAATTTATGACTTTTCTTACAAGTTTTGGGTACTATATATATTTCAATATAAAGATCTATTTAATAACAAGTTATTGACAAAGTATCTTTAAATGATTTTAAAAGCACAAAATTGAAATAATTGCCATCCTTTGGTTACCCAGCTAAAAATGTAAATCGCGGCTCCAGTTTCTGATACCGAGAAATCCAAACTTTGCTTATCTTTGCATCTACAAGCCTCACTTCTCGCAAGAAGTTTGCACGTAACTTAGCTGTACTTAACAGCCAACTTAGTTTTAACATTTGGCATCGCGCGCAACGCGAGCTTGCCAAGCAGTGTTTAATAAAAAATGTACTTCATTCGCTTCGAACCGTCCCGACTGCAAATGTCCTTATTTTAGTAATGATCTGCTTTGTATGGGACGCTGTTGGTTCGATTTACTTTTTAATTTAACTTCAAAGTTAAAATAAGCTTTTTTTGTCTATTCGATGGTAGTATAACTAAAATACAAAATGAAAAAACACAAAATATCAGGGTCAAATTACAATGATCTTTGCAAAAGGTCATGGAACCTTGAGAAAACAGACTGTGACTCGGTTAGTAATGCTTTTGCATAAAAAACCTGACCGATTCACTATCATCGACTCCGACAGGTTTTTGAGAAACCACAGCGGTGACGCACCCGGCCGGAACGCCAGTTATAAATACCTCTAGACCTCGCCATGTTAGTTGCTCAAGTGTAGAACAATATAGGAGAGCTCGAGCTTAGTCACTTCACACTCATACTTTTTTGAGTTAAATCTCACGATATTGATATTAGCAGTTAAATTTCTGTTAACATGAAACAAGATGTAAATGATGGATGCAAGACAAAATTGTAAAGTGAAACTTGTCAACATTTTACAGTCATTACTTGTTTGCAAAGAACAGAACAATTTGTACACGAGAGAGTCTTGTAAATTATAAGAGGTAGAAAATATAGCTATTGTACGTATGCATGAAAACACACCAGGAGATTCATATTTTAAAGCGATCAATTGTAAGTAATCTTGTATTGTGAAAGCGCGTTTCCCTTTTACTGTGTAAGCATCTCCCTCTCCACTGCCCTTTTAACCCGATTTAATAAGGCGGAAATTGAAAGGGCCTTAAACATTTTACCGAATTCGCTTATCTACTAACAGCACAATAAAGGTTTGTACCTGTTTTCGGCCATTAAACGTACTGGCGAAACGAATGTAAAGATTATATATCTTCTGATTTTAAACTAGGTTGTTGTTAGCAGTTGTAGTAACGGCGTTAATTTTTCCTGCTTTTTATGTACTATGCCTATCCCTCCATTGCCTTTTTAATCGATACTATTTATATCGACTGAGAGAGACAAGGACGGAAAATATCATAACTGTTCAAAGCTAAGTTTGAAGTAATATAACGAGATATATTATGTTTGCACTGGAGGGCTATCAATTTTGAACTGTTACCTAAAACGTCGGATATTTAACCGGTGTGTCTTAATACCGAGGGGCCATTTAGAAAAGCTGTGCTTCTTGATTTGGAGATACCTGTGTCTCGTACATAGCGCAGAGTGACACTGTCAAAGGAGGTTTAGTGGATAGGAATCTCACACAATCCTATTCTCATCTAGAGGCAGGGTGTTTATAAGAACATCCAAAAGAGTTTTCCCAAGAAACCAAATAAATAATATGTTATAAAAGCGTGTGTCCTGATTCGGTTAACTATCCGTCAACTGCATGTGTGAATTGTTTACAGAGTCGACGAGCTAGCACAAGAGTGGTGGGTTTGCTGCATGGCGTTGCACAGCGCGGCATGGCGCGGCGTGGCGTTGACCCGCTCTTTGTTTACCGTCCGGTTCGTCCGCCCACGGCGCTCCGTTTTATCTCCGCGTCCGCTGCGGTAGTCGGTAGTCGATAGCTGATCGCGGCGAGCACGACGTCTTTTGATTTATTGCTCGCTGGTGACAAGATTATACGGCGATTATACGGAATTATGTCGCGGATTATTTATTATTGAAAACGTTGCAACTGTTTGTTCCAAGGCTTCCAGGGAAATCTTGCTCGCAGCCGGACCGGTTGTCGGTTTTGCAACTTGCTTGCCCTAATTGGCTTAACTGGACGCAGGGCTTTGGTTTTAACGCTTCGTCAATTGTTATTATAATGTAGTAATGTTATAAACAAACGGAAAAGCAATGTTATGACATTCCACATTCGACAGAAGTTAATCGTAATTTCAGCAATTCCGAATTGTTGACCGTAGTAAAGACACTGCATTTTTTGAGCACGATTCCACTATTTAGCAAGAGGATCGCGGCTTGCGGCGAGTGTGACCCAAATGTCGGTCGCTAACTAATGGTGTTCGATTGGGAGGCGTTTTGTGATTTATCTATTTATCATAGGTGAGCATCAATACTCAGTGCGGGACAAGCTGTTGGTTGCTAAGACCTCGTTCTATAATGTCTGATACTATATTCACACTGACGATAGAGACAACCTGGTGTAACGACACACGCTCTTTTACTTGAGTATTAAGACTGTTGACAGTTGTGGAATATATTTTTACTCGCCGATATAAGATCTGCCTCGTTCATTTAAGCTTTAAAAGTATTATTATAGTAAGTAAAGATTGACAACAACGAAGATATGCAAGACATTGCTAACGCATCAGCGAAACTCATATTGCAAGCGATAAGAACAAAGGATGTGTTGGTGAATGGTTAAAGGATATCCTGTTAGTTTTTACAAATCTACACAAGTCTTTGCTTTTACTAAAACATAAATTAATGAAATTTCTTTGTTATATTAAATGGTCTAATTAAAATGATCTACAATTTAAAAACACGTTCATAAATTCCATAACGTATCCAATAGCCGGAGACAGAAAGTTGCAATTTAAATATTTGATGCGCTCAATTGGAGAGGTTGAAGGAAACCGCTAAATGTTGACCGTTATAATCAAAGCCACGATTTAATAAAGTGGCGATCGAGCCGCAACCCGCTATCTCAGCACCGTTTACAAGGACCTACAATGCGACGACGTACACGACGTACCCCGGCCATCAAACTATTGCCTGATTGGTATTCCACGGCAGAGTAATTTTTGAAAATTATATTGTTTATAAGCATTAAGATCTAAAAAAGGAAATAGGTTTTCGTATCTAGACAATAGATTATTTTGTTTGACAATAAATAATGACTTGAACAAACATTTACTTAATGTTACACCTGGTAGACATCCAGGTGTAACAAATTCCTTTAAGCTTTTAATTAAATTACTAGTTTGTAAACAGTAAAGTTACAAAAGGCGCAATGGTGTATACATATACAAGGTAGTATAAATACACATCGATAACAAGCGAAACGTACCCCGAGCTACATCATTTATGTGCTCTTCATCTTAAGCCCTGAAAAAAAAGATCGCAATTCTGTGCTTTTTAATATATATTAACAAGTAAGTTCAACGGATTGGTGAATTGAAGTAACAGTAGGCGGGCCACACGGCGCCCAGAACGCAGGTAGTTAGGGCATTAACATTCTGGACTGTGGACTACGGACCTGTAAGATCGTATAGTAAATAGACAATCTTCTTGAGGTTGTCGGAAGACGCTACCTACTTGCATGGTATTAAATTTATGAGGAAGGCCCAGCGGTGGACGTCCTCCGGCTGAAACGATGATGATGAAGGGCTTTAGGGTAAACGTAAAACCATGCGTAACTTAAACTAAATACGTGAAATATGATGCATACGATCATTTCTCTACGTCTGGTCCCGAAGGATGATGCAAGTTGCGTATCAAAGGCCCCCCGGCTACTGTTTTGAAAATACATGCGGCTGTGTTGGCTATTAATGGATCGGAACTGTTTTTACAGTTTCCATGATATCAATTTCCAAAATTAAACTGATTTTGTTTTGATTTTACGTAATAGATTTTTTATTTATCAGCCATAAGTAACGGTAGAGACTACTGATTAAAAACGTGGTAAAATTATAATTATTTTCATTTAAATTATTTTATAATCAAATCAAACCTAATTTGGTAATGTATTTGTACATAGATATGTTGTTAGTGTGAAGTATTTATTAAGATTTTGGCAATGTATTCTTAATGTAAGATACATATGATTTTTTATACTACTTTCATGAGATTTGTCTTCGTTAGGTCGTAAGAATTAAGTGGGGTGAGTATTACATAGATTTAAAAAATATTGCGAAAAAGTAGTTCTAAGTACATATTATTATAATGCCAACTGATGGACGCCTACTGGAACGCATAGGCCTCCACAATCGATCGCAATAATGACGGTGAAACGTACAGGTATTTATCTATTAACATTGCTATAAGCATACCGTTATTTGGTTGTCGATTCATATATGAACTATGCATCGAACTTGGGTCACCATAAGCACAATAGGGATACTCAAGGCCTTTAGTAGTCGGGTTGTGTGAAGTTCTCCGGGTCAGGGAGCCACCAGCGAGTGGCGTGTCAGGGCCGCTGATGCGCCCGCGAGCGCCTCGCCTTGGCATTCGCTACAGCGGCGGCGAATGCATTCGCAATGCATTTTTGATTCCGAGAAGCAGCGTTCCTCAATACCTTAGATAGAGATTGCTCCGACTTTATCAACACCTTCGCACGCCGCCGCTCGGAACTAATGTTAATTGTCTTGTCCTAGCTCTTTGTTCGCAACACTAGAAACGGTTCTACCCAATCGATTTCGTATATAAGTTATTGCACATCTGAGTTTGTTACACCAGTAGTAAGGAAGGAACGCGGTTTGTCCGTGCTAGTACGGACCCATACAGAATAGGGTTAATTCTTGTATCACACCATGTCTGTTTGGCAAAGAGTGATAAAACTTTCATAGATGGCTTCTACTAAATGATACAGAGTTTTTAGTTTTTCGTAAGTCTAACATTTAACTTCTTACATGCCGCGAAATGTTTACAAAGGCGCAATCATTTTTAAACAGTTACACACAGGCTCGTTTCCCTGTTTTTTATGTTTATAGTTGTTTTGTATCACCTTAGTTATGTCGATAGATACAAATAAATATTTTGGTTAACGCGGCCACTTATATACTGGCACTAAGCATTCACGTTCAACGTCTGCAAACATAAGAAAACATGAGTTGCGATGAGGCAATCGCTTTGAAAACGTCACAGCGGACGACTGACGCTATGTAGGTTACCCGGGCCGGCGGCGCGTCGAAGCGCGAGGCACTAAAGAGCCGGGTTTATGCACTAACCAAGGCTTCACTGGCACACACACCGCACCACAGACGCTAGCTAGAAGCGGCGTAAGTATTCAAAATAAAAATCTTGTCACAACATGGTATTTACGATATCGAATGGAACACCTTCGAATGGCCTTTTAGGATATGAGACACCATGGTTGTTACTAAAATTATTTGCTAAACTCATTATTATTTATAGGGGTTTATTTTATATATTGAACCTATTGCAATTTTAATGTTGATGTATTAATAATAAAACATAATGAAAATAAACAATATCAAAAGACAAGAATTATAATATGCATTGTATATTAAACTCCGAAGTATTATCATACACAAAGTTTTGCTAATAGCGATTATATGGAAAGTGCCGTATCCATTGGAAATAATTCCCAGTCTTAAACTTTATTATCCGTTGCCAGTGATTTACGGCGTCCCCTTAAAGTTTCTCACTTTCTTCGAAACGTCCTTTTGTTTCGAGCTGCTAAGTCGTTGCTTTGTCAGCATCGCGTTAACCAGTAAAATAAATGATTCGCTTATAAACCCTCCGGGCCGTTGGCGGCGCTATGATATTTAGAAAACTCGTCATTGTTGGGCGGCCTGTATTTTACCATTATTCCTTTTGTTTAAAACCATTTTTGCATCGTTCATTTTTACGTTTACGTTGAGTTTTTTTATAGCACTGGTTAAATAGTGTTTTCTCCATATTTCTGTTTAGTTAGTTGTCGTGCACGGTAATAATGTTTTGTTATGGTAAGTAATTTTAAGTTGTTTGCTGACAAATATGCTTAACAGTTTTAAAACTTATACGCCTATAACTAATCACCCGATACTATGTTATATTTTGATAACAATTGTTATTTTGAGAAGATTGATTTATTCTACTCAAAATTCAGAAAAACACTGAACACTTGTCTTAAATCGTTCCTATAATTCAAGTTACGCAGGAGTATATCTTAGATTATCTAGATCTGTGATCACACACACGTGTGTATTTCGCCTGCAAGGTATTTCAGTTACGAGCGTCATTGTACGGTTTACGAGGCGGGTTCTCGGTACGCAGCGTTTGATACGCGCAGGGAACGCGGGCGCAGTCGCGTTGCCCCGTAACGAAGCTGTATCAGATACGCAACGCCTGTCGTACGTCGTACCGCGCCGGACGCGGTACATCATAAACTATCTCGCTACTGTACCGACACAACGCGACTGTACCGTTTTACATCTTACGGATCACTTGGTACAATCGCTGCCCGAGGTACAATCGAGCACACATTCTAATATACAATTATTAATTTTTAACTTATTAATATTGTCAGTGGAATGTATTCATCCGATCGGAATTTTTTTCATTACAGTGCGTGTTCAGCCAGTTTTAGGAAAGGTCATTGGCATTCCCTTATAATATATGTTTATTAAAGGAGAATTGTTAAAATTGCAGCTGCGGCATTATGGTTCTAAAATGACGGCCTGAGACCAAAAGCGCAACATAGGGCTCCCATCAACAAAGTGGACAGTCGTCGTCGGAAGACGCTTGGTGAAGGTATAGAAGGTGATCCGATGATGATATTCAGTTGGTTCAAAGTAACTCGTCCACTCGACACCTGTGCCCAGCCCAGCCCCATCTCATCTCAATATCTAGTAACGATATTTACAACTGACTTATGCCCCATAAGCCGTTGTGTAAGTTGAAAAAAAAAGGAAAAGCTCTTCTCTCATTAGTCGTTTAAGTAGTTTATTGAGCAGCGCTTTTTATTGACTTTCATAAATAAATCGGACACAGGTATAAATAATTTCACACTACAGTGCTGTGTGTGTGTATATACCTTGCTTGGTACAATGCTGTTGTTAATATTGTAATGCAGTGCCCTCATATTTCGTCTGATTACTGTGTCTGTTACATTGTGTTAGTATTTAAATAAAATTGATGGCGACGTAAAGTGTAACTAGTCACGACGTGCGCTGGTCCCTATTATGTATATATATGCTGCATATAGTACTTAAGAGATATTGTATTTGGCGTTCGGAGATTGAATAAAAATTTTATAAATAGTCCCTCTAGTCGTAAATCAACTTGCAAAAGTGTGAACCTATATTTTTTCTGGTAATCCATAGCAAATTTATAATACATAAAAACACTCGCCAAATACGAAAAAGTTAAGGTTGAGAGATATCCTTGAATACGGCAGCTCAGGACCCACCAGCGTGGCTATCTTGGGATGATGATGATTACTCGCCAAGTGTGTTGATAAGCACAAATCTTCAAACTTACTAACTAAAATTTGAAATAAAAATTAGCTAGATAAGTTTTTAGCTAATTTTTATTTTACATTTTCGTTAAGACATGACAAGTGATTTTGAGGTGAAGAAAATGAAAAAATACAAAAAGTACAAAAGGGAAACCGCTCTTTTCTTTTTTCATACCTTACCACATTAAATTCCACTATTTGTCTAGTTGACAATAATTTTTGTATGTAAATAAACAAAAAATATTTTCTACCATAAGGTATTCTATATAACATAATGATATAAATAAAATATCACAATAGTCTTGATTGTACGAAAGAGAAAAGTTCTGTACTGTATGTAATCGATGTTTATTATTAATGATTTAAATCAATATAATAGACACCATATTAACGTTTTATTAAATTTTATAGCTCTGCGACATGACATTACCTTTAATGATGCGAAATTTGTTGGTAGCTAGTGCTCTAAACTTATTAATGAAATCTTTGTTTTAATATAATCTTTTAAAAGAAAAAATACACAACTGTGTCTTTGAGCCAAGCTATGAATAGTTTCATCAGTTTGATCTTATTCGGTTAAAAGTGCAGCATTTAAAATATGTATGCTGTGGCACTTGAACGATACCCGGCGAGAGTGCTATACATATATAGCTAGCGAGGAAACTAACTTTAATAGTAGGAAATGTGAAGGAGCCTTGGCTATTATTGCGAAGTACGTACATTACCAGTGAAACGTAATCTTGCGCAATCACCCGATGAATACATAAGACAAGTAAGCGTTAGGCGAGTTTCAGGGCAAACTCGTGACCCCTTCCCACGTGAATCCGCCGTAATCGAAATTGAGTAATAACCGAATCGAGTGGGTGTTTTACACGGCTATAGGTTACCCTTATCCGAAACTCCGTCGTCGGAAATTTGTGGAGATGTTATCTTCTGTATTTATGTACTGACGTCGAGTGCCGAGTGCCGTGTGCCGTGAGTGGGTAGATAACAAAGGAATCAATACAAACTTTGCTAAGTATCGGTGCGATTTGTGCGGAAGCCGTAGCGCTAAGTGAATTTAACTGTGACGGGGTAAAAACTACGAACCGTTTTATGATACGATATTACAGCAAAAACTGCTCTCAACAAAGGTACACTGACAAAAGAGTAAAGAGTTAAAATACATTAATGAAAATAATATATCGTCATATTTTCTTGACCACCCGAATTTAGCTAATGTACACGTCACTACAAGAACTCTTTTTAATTTTTTAATACAAAATTTAATTTTAAAGAACTTACAATGGGGCACACCTGGTATGGAGGCCTTGTACGGAACGAAAAGGTAAGGGGGACGGGTGTTGGACTTGTTCCTAATAAACCGATGAATCCAGAACGAAGTGAGTAATTGAGGAGATCAGAGGACCGTGTTCGATAGAAGATTTTGGGTAAAACAAGAATCGAATCGGATATATGTAATTAGATAATACGAAAGAAAATTCGTAAATTAAATAAATTGTTCAGCAAAATTCTCAATCTGCATAACAAAGACTAACAACATTGTAACTATATCTCATGAATTTGAGACTTGTTTTAAATTTGCAACGAGCTAGCGGCATAAAACACAAACCGAGCGGGGCCGCACGCCGGCTGATACGGTGCGCGAAAGTGGGTATTTCGGTCCATGGCCGACGCCGCGGGTCGGCGAATGCAAGGCCCCTGCACACTGTTGCAATAGCTGCAATTGCACTCTAATGCAACCGGTACGTACCGCTTAGAACGTTCTCGCAGCGATGCGGCACAAGGTTTCGCTCGATATTGCACCCTTGTCGCGCTGACGTGGGTGTAACGTGCGAACAATAACTACTCCTAACTGCTGCACAATTAGGACCACCGACACAAATATTAATGTAACACAATTTTTTTTTAAATAGCTCTGTCATAACGTTGTTTATTCACTGTATTATGTCTTTAATTAGGGAAAAAGGGCTTGGAGGGCCTCCCTCCAAGCCCTTAAAAAGTTGTGGGCGATAGAAATGTTATAGCATCAACGCGTGTTCGGAGAGCCAAATTATTGCATCATGAGTTCGGTGGCCTCTTAAGCCGTTGCGATAGTAGTATTGAGTTTTAGACTTGGCGCCATTTGCGTCGTGCTGCATCGTAATCACGATATCTTCTTATGTCACTTAGCACTCGAAAATTAGACCTAAATAATCAAAATACTAATTATTACTAATATGGTCATATTAGTAAGTAAAAAAAAATATATTTCCATTATCCAGATGATGAATATTTTCAGCTAATTTGATGTGTAATCGGTAATCAAGTTTTACATAGCCATAAAGAGATTTAAGTCAGCGGTAACATAAAATATTAAAGTGAGCGTCAATTAAGTTATAAAATAGAAGCTGGTTATTTCGTGTTAAAGTCAAGCACGAAGGCGGCAGCCAGAATGTGACAGGAGGCATGCGTACATATGCGTTCGGTTCTGATGTAAAGCAGGACGTTTAATATAAAAACAAAATAGGAGCTGCTAAGTCTTACCTCCAACACGACAATCATAATCTCGTGTCATCGTCAATTGGTGTATCTCACCTATCTTTTTGTATATGGTAGCAGGACGTGTGGCGTTGTTAGACGATTCCTTAACTTATGTTTATACATATAGGTGACGTATTGAATCAGCTGATGGGGGAAAGTTAATTTAATTAGACTCCGAAAAGTAGATAATATCACAACAATAAACCTTATTCCTTAATAAAGTTAATTGAGATTTGATAATACTGAATACTTTATTGCATTTACTTAACACGTGTAATGAGTTGACGGAACATCGTTCACTGGAATCACTACGGTAATATACCGTACATACATTAGTAGGAGAGGCGAGAGTGCCGTCACTCTGTTCTCCGTAAAAACATTACGGTAGCCGTGCAAACACAACACAATGCATCATTTCCCCGAAGCTCGCTACCTACAAACGGTGTTATTAAACCTCGGCGTCCAGCGCAATTATTATTTACGTACAAATAAGTCGGCGGCTCGCCTTACAGCCGCTGCCGGTCGTAGCCGGCCGCAGCCGTGCCAGCGCCGCAGACTTATAGCGTCGTAAAGTCACGCGATCGGTACCAACGAATTGATCTACTACCTCGTTGCCTTCTACCACTTCGGCCACGGAACAGTGGCCATTGTGACCTGAAGTTTTAAATATTATAGGAATAAAAACAAGCAATAACAAGTTCCACAGGGTAAAGTTAAGTTATGGTAAACGACCATTAACTGTAGAACTAGAAAGAACGAAAGGCGCTCCATCTATAACAGATAAACTGAAGACTTTAAATTAGCGGCCGAGAGTGAATGAATGAGGAGTACCACGCGGCATATGAGAAAAGGCATACTAAAAATTTTTAGTATTATATTTTGGGGGAAAAACAACATATTTAAACAAATTAAGGGCTCTTCGACCGTTTCGACTGTTTTAATTAATCCCTCAATACAGATTCATCTTTTGAACATTGAAATGTAATGTTCGCAGTTTTGTGCATAAGTGCACATGCATCGACTCCGGGAGTACTGCACCTAATCGACTATACGGGCTCATTGCGAATTGGTACAAAGTCCAAAGGTATAATAAAAATAAAAACATAATTACCGCCGTTGTTAAATTTTACACGCTTTGTATTGTGTTTATTGAAGTAGGGACATACGAAGCGGTCAATGTGTTAGCACTGCGCTGCGCTAATAACGTTAATACGAAGTCGACAATATCGCGGACACGCCGGCAATGATTGATTGCCACACTCGATAATATGAGCGGCAAAAGCATGCACTCGCTTGCGGTGCTTACGATAACTACCCGTCTGACAGATTAGTTATTTCACATTGTCATCGTCGTTCCCGTCAAATAATATCTTTGTTCTGCGGTCGGTTTTGCCGCAGAGATGTGCATTGAATCGTGTTATTATTAAGATATTTTATCTGTTATATTAATTAGTTAAAATGTACTATATACTGTTGGGCCGCCATCGCGCTGTTTCATCGGATTCCAAATAAAAAGTTATTTATTAAAAATTCAATACGGGCGGCGCTTTTTAAAATATTTTGTGAAAAAAGTGTTTTTCATTCGTTTTTTCTCATTTTACGCTACATAAATTTTTCTAATTAGATAGAAAAATGAGACTTAACTTTAATGACCCTTATCATCCGAGCTTCATTTTTAGGAATTAGTACCACGATAAGATCTCCGCGTTCGCGTCGCTGCCGAGGCCCCGCGTAGCGAGCGGAAATAATCCCAAATCAAAATCAGTTACTGCGTTGGCTTATCCAGTTTCACGTTAGTCAAGTGCTGGAATGTTAATGGACTTCGAAATTTGACGTCACGGTCACTGCGTCGTTTTATTGTCAACTTAGTATTCAATTTGGTGGAGTGGATTTGGACAGATTCGTGCATTTGATGTTTTCGTGAGACCAACTTTTAGTTTATTAAAAATGTAATTGTTTCGACGCATAACTATGTACATTCATAGACATATTTAGATACTCGGCTACACTTATGCTGCTTGAATAAAACTCACGTGTTACCGTGCAAAATAAGATAATATGTTAATTTCAATTACAATACTTGTTCCATTATCTATTGTTTTTTTTTTATATTTGAATATTTAACGTGGTAAGCGCTAAGGGATTTATAGAGGATTTAATTAGGCTAAAATATGAGTACTCTTTTTTTTTCTGAAGTGAGAACATTGGGTAAAAATCGAATAATGAAATTGTTATTACGAAACCTGGCGATTGCCCCAGCAAACACTTAACGTGCAGAGTCGCACCTCGAAACATTTTAGGTGGCCGTAATCATTCAAATTTATGGCCCGCAACGGTCGCTCACGTGGGCGAAATGTGTATTTATGAAATTGATCCAAGAGCTCGTAGGGAGAGCTCAAGAATCGTTCACATTCCAAAACCCGCGACCTGACAAAACACTGGGCCTTTTAATAACAGGAATTCATTTCTTATGTGTAAATAATCTCAATTTATATTTTTCGAGGTGGCATTTCATGACTTTTCATACTTTTTATTTAAAACACCGTTTCTTGTTTTAATATTTAAAATAATTAAACGTCTATACAATTTATAAGACATAAGATGGACACCGCTAAAGCAAAACTACCTATGTATGTAACTACTAAAGTTGATCTTATTTATTTGCATAACACTGAAAAGTGTATATATTATAAAGTGTATTTACGATAGCTTGCATCTATACTAAAGCATACCTCGTTTCCTGTACATATAACATTGTATCAACTAATAGGTCTCTTATAGTACTGACCATTGTGCTAAACACTACCGTGTCTAATTAGTACGTAGGAACGAACTTTCTGTCACATCTCGTATCTGTCTGTCTGTGTACTGAATCAGTATCCTAGCTGAGGATATATTACAAGGCTAGTGCAAAATATTACAAGTGCAATGTTGTCAAAGTATCGATGACTTGATTGCAACGTTCGGTTATTGTATTAACTCGAGACGAACAATAGATTGTAGTCAACCACGTTTCCAGCGTTGGATGACGTTTCGCTGTTTGCTGACAAAGTTTATGTAGAAGTGAAGCTACTTTGGAGCACTCGACACTAACTTTAGCGATCGGTGAAACGGCACTTCGTTCGGCCGCACAATGCACGAGTTTGTACACCTGCGCCAGTGTTAAAGACCTCCTCGAACCCGCAAAGTCTATATAATTTCATAGAAAGGGTAGTCCAGCTTCAACTGGCCTCCTTTGGTTAACTTTTGGAGCCAACTTGCGTCTCGGGACCCGCTCGGAGGTGTTTAAACAGCTATTGAAATCTAATACATGTTTGATCATCGAACATAAGAGCTGATATGAAAAGATTTTGTCCTTGAAATTTTCTGTAAACAGCGTATGAGATTTATTTCTATAATGCCCATTATCTTTGGATTTATTTCATCACACAATGCACTACGTGTCTATTAAAACTAGAAACCTTTTAACGCGTCTGCTTTGTCGTTCACACTTTTATTGAAGTTTTCTTTATTTAAAAAACCTCGAAAATGAGAAAGACGCATAGCTTTACTAGAGATGTTAGTTAACATTTAATCCTGATTGGTATTACTGCCAATATATGTCGTATATTATATATTTACCAATTATTATGACAAAGTTTAATTCAATTTTAATCACATACATAATGTTGGCAATGGCAAATGCCTATTGCGAACGGTCACTTATTAAACGAATTATATGGAAAGGCATTCGATCAGTAGCATGGTAGTTAAT
>DWIC01000011.1:0-23289 GCA_018248135.1 Battus belus
ATATTATATTAATATTAAATTCACAATTAAGAATGTATACTCATTTTACAAAAATTTTTGTTGATTCACGAGTATTTTAAAGATAGGTCACGGGTCAGATTCCCAGGATGCAATTTAATGTACTTCCCACTTTATGCATGATATAATAGAGGAGTGCCAAAAACAAGTTTTCCAGAGGACAGGCAGCAGCGTTCTCTGCGTATATAATAAATACCTCATTGCGATCGGTTTTGTGTATGTGTAGGTGAATTGTTACATCGTTGGCACGGTTTTTTGGGAAAATATTTAACTTTTTGATCTTACACGATTTTTAAAAATTTGCAGTATATGTACTCAAATTTGCGAAATGTCACATTTACACGTTATTTTGCACGTTTTGCTAAAAAAAATTATCTACCGTGTTAAAAATAATAATTGGATGCGTAAAGTTTCATACAGGAATAACCAATAATGTTTAACGAATTTTTCATTTTCATTCCAATGATTCCTCGGCGAAAAAGACAGATGCATTGTGGAATTATCTCTTCCACTAAAAAAAAAACAATTCAGTTGTGGCGTTAAATGAAATTCGAACCTTTATTCACAATTAAATTAAAAAGGGAACGATTTTGGGTAGTTGTTTTTACAATTGTAACAAATATAGGATTTAAACTTCATTACTCTTTTTAATTTTTGTCTAATTTTTAATTGCCTCTTGTACATTCATGTTTTATCGGCTGCTTGCTAACCTAGAGGTTAAAATATATTCGTTTTGTTGCTATACGGCGATCTTCTAGTAACAACTAAAGTACAAAAGGATTATAACTCATTCGCTGCTCAACTGTTTGTAACTTCCAAGTCAAAAGTCAAAGTAGCGTTCGTTATAATCATGCAGTTTACTCTCTTACTCTTAACGTTCTCGATTTGTAAAGAACCGTTACAAAAGAATTGTAATAAATCTTGTAGAATTTTCGAGATATATACAGCCAATCTGAGTCCATACAAATACTTACACAAGTAAAATCCGAATCAGAAAAGGAACTGTAGGTAGGTAAGTATAAAATCTTTATAACAGAAACAGAAACTGTCGGATGTCATCATTCAATATCAAAAGTTTTAAGTTCATTTATCTTTTATTCAAAAGATAAGAATATATTTTTCTATATTGTTATGAATATAGAAATAATATATAATATTAAGTGGACCGGAAAGTAATGTCGTTTCTGCGTATTTATTTTACAGATATGTGTTTGTATTCACGCCGGAGCGGTGAAAACCAATCGATTGTTCTGTAAAATTTTGAAGACACGTAATTACTTTACGGTCCACCTAATATTGTGTTAAGACGATATAATTAACGTCGCGGGAATACTCCGGATGCGGGTAGCGCAAGACCGGTGATCATGAGAACCGACGCTTCGCTGTGGACGTCTACCGTCTGACGACGATAGGATCAATTAAATTCAAATAAAATCACTTAAAGATTTAGACTTCGTAAATACATAATGATGAAAAAAAAACACTCACATCACCCTCTGTAAAAGATAATTTTATTTCGTTTGATAACATTTTTAGAAATTGTGATATGAAAAGAATGTGTCTCTTTTTATTCGTACAGTTTTTCAAAATTTGCCATTCCTTCTCGACGCCTCTTCGAAAATGCCACAATTAGGAAACCACTTTTCTCTATTATTCAGTCCACTAGTGTCGTCTGATCATAACATAGTGAGGAAAGAACTTTGAAGCAAAAAATAATTAATATCATTTATTGTAAAATATTGCGGATATGTTTTGAATTTAGCTTGTCAGTACTACTAGTAAAAAGCACTCCAACGTTCTATATAGTTAGCGGAGAAAAATGTTAAAAATAAGTTACATTATTCATAAAGTACACAACAATAAAACGATCATTCTAAAATAAATTAAGTTCGTTTCGTTTTTGTTTTTTTAATTATATTGTGATAATAATTTCTGATAGTACTTAGTCCTTCGAGGTAGCTAGTATACAAAAAATAACTACCTAAAAATAACTGATTAATCCGAAAGTATACGTAATATACTTACTACTTCTTTAATATACTTCTTTAACGAAGATATAGTTCTTCTACTTTAATTTGGACACCGTAGTCGTTTCAGTTTATACCCGCCCACTACAAGGTTGCGAGCGGACACAATCCTGAATAATTGATTAAAAAGTGTGATTATTTAGTATGTATATACATACTATTACTTTAAATAAATACTATATGAAATTAAATGTTCTAAATGTATATCCAAGAAAACAAACACCAACTCGCAGTCATGAATTTACCTAAAAAGGCAAACATACTCTTAGTGCTTTTGTTATATAAATTATAAATGCATTGCTTCAAAGCAAGAACATATAGGCAAATTAAGGAACAGGGTTCGGGCCAACCCAGGTATTGCCGGGGGTTGTTGTTCAAAATATTGTATTTTGCATACAAACGACGGAGGGAAAGATATGAAAATTTTTTTTCGTAAGAATAGTATGGTTAATTTGCAAACATCTTTATTGCGAAGATACTGAACTAGAGTAATAAACTTCATCGTGTCCATTCCGATGATATAACTTCAGCTACGACAATGTAATGAAAGTGAAATTTTCATCTAAAATCTAAATTTTGATTTATAAATTCTCGAATTTATGCGATTTTTTCACTAGAAAACTCTTTACAGTTAAACTTGATGTTTATACGATTGTTTTATAACATCATTATGTAATCAATGAAAAAAGGAAAGTCTTCAATACCTGCGTTCTCCCATGAATTACATACAGGTGTGAAACTTGGGCTCTTACGAAACACCACAGTAACATGCTGGATCACTGCCAAAGAGCTATAGAACGAAGTATGATAGGTGTAAAGAAAAAAGATATGATACGAAACACCGTCATAAGACGTAAGACAAGAATTACAGACGTACTTACTAGAATAGATAGTTTGAAATGGAGATGGACTGGGCACATGCTGCGCGATAAACAAGAGAAGAGTTGCTAGAGATAGAGTTCAATGGAAATTGTTAGAGGAGGCCTTTGCTAAGAGGCACACTGAGCTCAGAGATATTTTATAACAAAGAGACAACCCCATTACAAAAGAAAGAAGAAAGCAGCTCAGGATAAGAGGCTTATTATTATTATTATGTAATTGATACAACTTAAATAAAACGAAACTAAAGCAAAACCTGCAAACACGATTTTCATTCCATATTTGAATTTGTCTCGATTTAAAAACAACATTCATAGTACAAACAGAGTTAGATAAACTATTGGAAACAAAAACTTGCGTAAATAGCGTTTTTAATTATTTTACAAAGAAATACGATACGTTTTTACAAATAAATTGAGAATTTAAGAAATGAAGGAACTGTCACAATAATTTTAGTTAAATAAATATGAGTGAGAAGGTTGACAAGGAAAGAAGGTGCAATAGTATAGATAAAATAATGATAAAAGTAAAATGAGAGTAAATGTTAATAAACGAAAATCTGAAAAAGAATTACCCCAAAATAAAAAAAATTTGCCTTTTGCTAAATTTGCTAAATTTTTGCTAAATTGCCGTCAGGTGGCAGTGATTCAGATAGAGACAAAAAAATAGATATAGTTAAACTTACGTAATCTGTGCCTTAATGACTTATTAGAAGTATATACTCAAAAGAAGTTTCGGGATTTAATTTATGTAATCATTATCAAAAAAAAAAACTAATGGAGAGAGGACGCAATAATAATACTGAAACAGAATTTACTTTACTTTGATGTTTCCATTATGTTTTTATTTAAAATATGAATGTCACTAGTCCTTAAGTATTTCTAATTTTGTGTATGAAATCTTCTTCCAGGAATAGAGTGCTAAACATAACCTTACCCTGAAGATCAGTGTGGTTAGGAATAACACAGTTTTTGCTGTCTCACGATAAAATAACCTAGAAATTAAGTTGCTGTACAAATAAGTAACATAAGCACCATATTTAACAAGAAAAGTGCAACAGACCGAAGTTTAGTTTACTTGATTGCATCTTCGATATCCATAATCTCCAATTACCCCAGAACTGATGGAATGTTTTTCAAACAATAACTTGGTTTTTACTTCGTCGGCAGCAACACAAGTGTAGAGTTACGTAGTATAATACAATAGTCTATATTGTCCAAAAAGACTATTTTTAATATCCTATATCATCTCATTTTAGCTACTATGTATATATATAAAAATGAATGTTAGTCTGTATTTTATAAAATCGTAAATTACACATTTGATCATGTGATGATCTTTAGAAAAGTTGTTGTGCATGAGCCCATGGAGGTTTCGGAGTTGGTATGGCCGATTTTCGACATATATGCATGCCCAAATGTGAATTTTCACTTTAGGCACCATTGTCAAGTTCATTAACGTTCAACGAGCCATGGACAGGGCTACGTTCAAGTTTTCTCTACGAGATTGAGCCAGGTGTGAGGACATTCGTAGAGAACAAAGGTAACCAACACAGCATAATTGATGTAACGCGCAGTACATTTGGTAACCGAGGGTTTAAGGTGAGTGTCCGACCGAGAAGTTTGACATATGAACTTTAAGGTCTTGTCGAATTAAAAAAAACTTTGATGGAGGCTTATCTTCCACAGTAGGTGATCTATGGCTGAATAAATGATGGTATATATGAAAAGATCATTTTTTATTTATTTTAATGCCAATTTTACTGTCATTACCCAAGTCAATCTTCCCATTCTTCTTAGCAAATCCTCTAATTTAATAAAAGAAGTAGTCGTTCGTCCTATGCGGCTTTACAACGAGCTGCTAGCTTAATTAATGTTTCAGAGAATTTGTAAGTGTTTTTAAAGTGTTAATAGTTTAATTAACAGTTCGAAGAAGAAGGTTATTCAGCAGTTGATGTTTGTTGAATGGAAACTCAAACGTGTTGTTATGTTTAGAATAAATTGTTTTGAAATTGGATTTTTGTCTTCAATTCAGGCATCGATACGGAACGTGTTTTATTATACTGTATATGATTTTTATGGTCAATGACTAATACTGTTTACTATTTAGCATACACGGCTTTTCCGCATTTTAAATGACGGTTGACAACATTTTGCCTAAAATTTTCAATATCTTAGGCAATTTCGAGTGCCTCAACTTGTCACAATATTTATATCAAATGATTGTGAGACCGCCAAGCTTTTACAGTACCTTCGAAAATACTATACCGCGGCGAGGAAGAAAGCATAAGCGCCCTGCCGACTAAAGGAATGAAGCGGTGGATTCTACTACGTCTCACCGTTCGCGTACATAAGGCGCGGTACAGCGGTTTTGGTAGCACTGTTGGTTGCTTTGTTGTTGTTGTTCTACACGAGTGACTAGACGCTAGGCCTCCCGAGATCTCGGTTTAACTATTAGCGGTCATTCTGAGGGTAAGAGCCGAATCACGACTCGTCGTGATGTTATTTGGTCATAGGAGTATAACCGTGTTGAAAGAATCTCTCTATCATACAATTTACGGGTTCCGTTACGACGTTTCATATAATGTTATATTTAATTTTATTGTTTATTTATTTGTTTCTTTGTATATAGAAAACATACAGCTAATAGAATTAAAGGTTTTTACATAAAGAAATCGGTTATAACCAAGAGTAAAGACAATAAAAATTGTGTATATAGATAATGTTACGTAAAATATTTATAATTGATATACATAAATAACAATCATAAATAAACACTTGGATAATCTAAATCATGGTTGCACAGACTTATTAAGACTATAGCGCGCGCGCGAAATTCAAATTACTTTTCGAACATAAATATATTTGGTTTTATTCTGGAATAGAATTCAATATGTTTCAAATGTACGAGAGTATTATTTATGCTGTCGGCGGGCTATCTGTATTCGACCGATAGGCCGCATACGGCCCGCGGGCCGCGGTCTGTGCATCCCTGATCTAAATAAATGTATATAATAATAAGACGAATAAGTCATAATCTCGTTAAATACGCACAATTAAGCATTATTTGAAGTAGATTTGCATAATATCACTGTAAGGAAAACATACCCATATTTATTATATTTTATAATCTTCGTAAAACTTACAGCTAGAATAAATAACGATAAAATAATATAAATATTACATGGCCATTTAAAAGTTTTCACAGATATATGTTTAAATAAATCTTTAAACAATTATACAGACGTTACCATAAATATTTTCAATTCTGTTTGAATAAAATTTAAGTGTAAAGAATTACAATACCATTTATGTTATCTGTGAAATAAGTCTCAAATTATTTAAAAACGGTATAATTTTTTGAAATCTTTTTGTTACGTGAGAAACATTTGTATCCGTCTAAATAGAATTCGTGTGAGCCCTTGTTGCCGTCTCCACGTGTGTAATGCAACTATTTTGCCAATGTATTATGTTTACACTAGGAACATGTAACAATGTACGACTGCGCAAGTTCATTGAACTAACACTAAATCCTATTCCACTCAAGAGTTCGGGGCAATCCACAAAGCCGGTAATAATTATTAACAGATCAGTAACATCCGCAATGCTTCGACGCTTATAAAGCGGTAAGAGATGGAACCTTTTACAATTAACTATGTATTTTGATGACGATCTACGTGTTTCAAACACTCAAAATCTTAGTATTATATATATTACAGATTAAAACTTTAAAGATCGTAATATATTTTAAAATCTGTTGCACATATTGAATATAGATTATTAGTGTCTTATTTTATTAGTAACATTTTATTTTGTTACATTAATTAACATATTTTATGAGCAATCATGTTAAGGGGACTACATTTTTAACAAGCTTTTATTGCTAGTCAACAAAATATTCACCTTAGTTATCAACAACCTTTTTTGCTCTCTAGTACACAAATCATGATGAAACGGTAAAACTCAATCGGTTTTTCAGTAAAATAAATCTGCAGAAACGACGTTACTTTCCGGTCCACCTAACATATTTACAGCCGGCGCTGTGAACTCATACAATAGACAAACATGTTTGATTTTGTACTATATTCGTCTTCATCATATTAGCAAGAAAGACGTCCTCTACAAGGCATGGGCCTCCCCCAAAGATCATCACTATGACCAGTCCTGCGCTGCCCGCACACAGCGACTTCCCGCGAACTTAACTATGTCTTCGGCCCACTTGTGGGGGCCTTCCCACGCCGCGTCAATCGGCTTGTAGTCGCCACTCACAAACCTTGCTACTTCAATGGCCATCGGTAGATTACTACATTATACGAAACTAATGTAAACATATATATTATTATGATGTATAATTGATGTGATCCATACTTCGCCAATCGCCCTCCATTGTTAAATTTCGTTTTAGAATTAATTTCGTATACTTAACTGTACCTAAGTGGATATTTTTTTAATAAGGCTTTAAGAAAGATTCCGAGAACTGAAAAAAAAATTATATAGCTATACCTTTATCTAAAATGATACCACTTGAATGTAATTTATTTTTCGTACTAACAATTCATGTTATTAATTTTATTTATTATTATTTAGCAAATAATAAGTCTAAAGATATTTACGAACTCAAAAGTGAACATTATCTCACTCCGTTCGACACTTCAAGGTTTTTTCTAAATAGGAAGGCGCCCAAACAGGTCTACATTCGTCCGGAAATAGCCAGTACAACTCAAGTACAGCGGACATTCTATTTCAGGGCTGTCCAAAACGCATACAACTGAGATTATGATTAAAATAAAAAGTCTTCCGCATTAAACGAAATTAAATTAATTTCTTATAAGTCCGAGTGTCTCTTGGTACATCAGTCCTGCTAAGGAAGAATAATTAACAAACCATTAAACTTAATTGATGTTAAATAAATTATCTTAATTGAGACTATCAATATTATATTATATTGACAATATCAGCACCGAAGATTACTACGCCATGATTGCGTCACTTATGTAGTTATAACGTATACCAAACATTTATCAAATTCAAAAAAAAATAATAAAATAACAAAAATTCATAAAATAAACCAAATAATAATTACAAACTGTATTTAAATATCATGTAAACATAATTTTGTAATAAAAAAGTTTAAACTTTTGTTAATGTTAAAATATTTATAAAAGTAATTGGTTAATGAACATGCATACACTGCTTCTGTTTTCAATACCATTTAGTTTTATAATTTTACTTTTATTAGTTGGTTTTGTATTAAAGAGTCAATGCTGTCACGTTTAAATATCAATCAAGAGACACTTACTACAAGGCATACCCCAAATATCGTCACGTTAATTGGTCTTTCAAAATCTGCAGCGACTTACCGTGAACCTATTTTATCAGAGTAACAATTGTAAATTATATTAAAACTGTGGCCATAGATAACATCCAATACGCCAATACCATTTCTTACTTTGATTTTTTATTTCGGTACATATGTCAATACCCATTAGTAACTTCATTAGTTACGGCGCATTCAAATTACAACACAGAAATGATAAGGTTATGTAGTTTTCGCGACATTTATTATTACCAAATACAAAAAGATAACCTAGGAATAGAGATTACCTGTGTAATTGTTATATTACATATATAATTTTTAATTATTTACTGGCTGCATGCTGGTAATTTTCATAATCATCATCATTTCATCACTAAGAATATTTGACGACGAAGGCATCCCCCATAGGTTTCCAAATCAATTTCAAATCACAGTTACATAATTTTTTTCTAAATGTATAGTATTCCGAACTTTGAAAACGTTTTTATAACAATGTTTTAAATTTTAAAACAATTGATTTTTGGATTGTATGTACTATACATTAATTAACGACAAATACAACATTAATTCCTGTAAAGTTTTTACACATATAACTAATGTACCAGTCAGTACCAGTACCATCAACGAATTTTTTTTCTTTAATTTATTTCCTCATCCAAAAAAGAAGAAATAAGCGCACTGGTTTCCACGAAACATTTTAAAACATTTAAGATATGTATGTAATTTTTAACTATAATTTTAATTTACAGAGAATCAAACCTACGGTCAAGGTAACTAATAAGTGTAATAGTTAGACTTGAAATTTTTGCGCTCTCCTTCCTTTCAAATAAATATATTTTTCATATTTTTTTCACTGAAATGTCTTCATTTTTACACTAAATAGATTTATAGTTATACAACATGAATATATTTAAATATTTTAATCATTTGTTACTTTGGCCGTTACATATACTCTATTTTAAATATATAAAAAAACATATTTTTTTAAACATAAAAAGAATTTATATTCACGTTCAATTTATCAAATCGATGTAATGGCATTTCGTTAAAGGATTTTGACGGCCCCGCTTTCAACTTTTGCCCATGTTTTAAGGCAGGGACTTTTTGTGCTGTTTTAAACATATTTTTTGTATTTTTTTACTTATTTTTACATCGTTAGTACCTCTAATATATTCCCTAATTTACATACTTTGAGTTTTTCTGTGTCCTTGATAGACTATATGATACAATATCCCTATTTATTAACAATAGATATTAATGAATATGAAGTCAAATTTTATTTAAAAAGATCAATAATATACATGAAGCTTAAGTGAAACTCTTAGATATATATACGTATAACTAACTACAGCTTATTGATACTTCTAAAACTTTCATTTTACTACATAATACATAATATCATGAGAGATTTCCTGCCTTTTGAGCTATTGCAAGCTATAGCAATGCTTATTGTAGCTAACCATTTATTTATTTAATATGGTCCTTGCGTTAGTCTCGGATGCCTGCATCGCTGAAATAAGAGTTAGAGAAGTTACAATAATGTATATTTACTTTAGCATATATAGTATATAGTGTGTATAGTATATATAGTACATTTTGGTTATTTATTATCATAACGATATATTATTACAAAGATAACTTGTTCCGGTTTTTAAAATATAGAGTACTGTTCAAGTGCGCTAACTTTTGGTTCGCGCACTGTCGCGCAACGATTGTCATTAGATATAAATTTAAATAAAGTGTAATCTGGGACTATGACAACTAATTTTCTTAAATAGACTCTAATCCGAATCTTATGTGACCTAGAATCATATTAATATTTAGTAGTCTAGAATTCTGGTCTGCAGCACAAAGGTTTACAGTTTTAGGTCTCAGTTTGCAGAAGTTATTAACTGCAGTATTTACAGGTGTGTCTTCTGGTGCTGGCTGTAGTCCACGCCGAGCTGCACGACAGAGGGAGAGCTTCGGAACCCGAGAAGAGAGCGCTGACAAAGGAGAGTCCGGGCTTGAACAAACGCACTCCAGCTTTACCTACAGGTGAGTACATGGAAGGGATTGCTGGCTTGGCTTTGTTGAGATCACTATCTGCCCTGTGTATAGCATATCACCAGAGCAAGCAGAGCAAATTTATACAGCGTGATTGTTTATAGGTGTAAAATCTGTAAAATTGTAAATCCTTAAAGCTTTCACATATATTTTCAACCACCTGTATAAGGTGATCATGTACAATTTCCGGCAGTACAAAGTCTACAGAAACAGATAGAAAGTAATAGTAAATTTGATGATCGATCTTGCACTGCTCGCATCCCAAGTTGTTCCGCGACCTTACGCGGCGTCTAACTGCTTGTGGTCGCCACTGGCGAACCTTTAGATCTGAAAGGACATAGATTTACTACTATAAAAACAACATAATTAAAATACAAAACTGTTTGTGAACGGTTAACATATGTGTAAAATTGTATTAACGCTTGCAGTGAGCTCTTCGCTGAACGCCGGAGTAGAGTACGCAGATACGAAGCAGCTGCCGGCAGACAAGTCACCGTCTCAGGTAAGTGCGACCAGTACTGAGTGGCAATAGGTCTTTGGTAACCACCAATTGATTTATTTGTGTACAAACCAACTACACTTTTCGAATCGATGGGAATCTTCTGTGCACAAAATACCTTTTCAGACAGGTTTTGTGGGATTCTTACCTACAAAACTCTATTCGGTACCAGAAGGGATTACGGATTTTTAGTAAAAAGCACTGATCAATTTTTTCCCTTTCCCCCCTTGTTATGTCATAGCATCCTCCCTCCGGGAAGACCAGTATGCCAGTAGAATGGTATTCACCTTAAGTAACACCTTCCCTGTGCCATAAAAACATGAGACCACTTCTATATCATGCAACTTGACGAACTTTGAAAAAAGTCTTGCATTCGGCATTTATCAGATGCTATGAACACCTGCGTCTTACAAGCGCCTGTGTTCTTCGAAATATTATGTCACCATACACGAGATCATTCCCAGTTGTTGACCTTCCGAAGTAAAGCGTTACTGGCGATGAAAGCAGTGGTACAATTAAAAGCTTTAAAAATTCATTAACGCTTTTTTCATCATAGAAGATTATATCCGTCTTGAAATGTCGGAACGGAATTGTTGCTTTTCTTTCAAATTTTATTCTCTGCATTCCTCGGCGCGATTGTAAATAAGTCCAATCTCTTTATGATCCTTACGCCCATGTGGTGTGACCAACATAATTTAAAACTCGTTGGTAGTATACCCCTGAAAATGATACGTACAGGAAATTTATAAACGGAGATTTTTCAAGTAATATTAATGTTACATTTTCACTGTGTAGAAATTCACCCACAAAATGAACCGTATAAAAGCAGCGGAGGTTAAAAAAATTCTTCCACTTTTTAAGTCGGTAATTTTATGCGAGATTTGCGTAAATTGGTGTACATTTCTAAACTGTCACAATTTTCACGCGCGAGCTTTTGAATCTTTTCATTTCCGTATTTCCGGTGTCTGCATTTACCAGAGCTTACGGTCATAATGAATTTTATATACGTAAACTGGGTTTACTTAATTTTGTTTAGTAAATTTATTTTTACACATCAAGTGAGTAGTAAAAGTTAAAAAATTAACAAAACATACTGCGACGCAGCCACACGATGCAGGAATACATAGTGCGGGGACTGTTTTGATACATTTATGAATTACAAACGTCATTGTTAACTTAATGTTTTGTATTTTCATTACGGACAGCAAGAGGTTATGTGTAAATAAATGTTTTATTTTAATTATGCTGTCATTATATCATATCATATTAGGCTATCATATTTGAGCTCTGCCGTTTATAACACTTAATTAAAATTATTTATAATTATTAAATGGACCGGAAAGTAATGTCGCTAAAATTTATTCATTTTTTTATAAGTTTTTATTTCTAATCAACAACATATTAACCTTCGTAATCAACAACCTTTTTACAACAATCTATCTAGTACACAAACCTTCATGCGGGAGCGGTAAAAATCAATCGGATTTTCAGTAAAATAAATGCGCAGAAACGTCATTACTATCCGGTTCTAATGTTATATCACGTAATAAAACAATTATTATAGTTGAGTATATATAGTTTATACATTGATGTCAGGTTTTTTAAAGACATCTAAGCATTTACTCTCTTATCACATTTACTCATTTTACCTATCTTCATTAATTTATGTTTGCACCGCTCAAATGTTTAACTAATGTATAATTTCATGGACTTTATGTTAATTATAAAATTTAGGCTTTCAACCAGTTACATATTACCAGTTCGAAGAGGTGCAAAGAGGTCCGCTGAGTGTTGTAGCCGCCGGTTATCGCGAGACAATTTGAACGTCTGGCTTGTTGTTAGTCGAATCCTAAACAAACACGTCCATTGCACATACGAGTATAACGCACAAACTAACGCAGAATATGCTTTTGTGTTTAGACAATCACAGCGCACGGTTGATATCTGATACAATATATACATTTAGATTGCTGTGTTCATTTATAAATAACGGAGTCTACTGGCTGCGTTATAAAGATTAGGTTATTCACGTTTAGTGGTTGTCTTTTCTTTGAGGTTATGTTCTAGATATTAAAATAAAAGGTATTTATTTGTCTTGAATATATATACAATATTTATGTTTTAGATTTGTAGGGTTGTCTATCGTCGTTTTAATCCATAGACGTCCATAGCAGTGAATAGATCTCCCCCAGAGATATCCATGGGGAGGATATATACGAGGATACTGCTGCGCATCCTCTGGAAACTTGTTTATGTGAAGTGAAAATCCTATATAATACAAAAAGAGTGAATTATAAAACATTGTATCCCGGAAATAGAATCCAAGACTTGCGGACGCAAGTCTCAATCCACTATCGTTGGGCCACCACTGCTCTTAAGCTGTGTTATCGTTAAAGAGTTTGTGCTAGTTTTTTTATAACCTGTAAATTTATTTCCTTCGGCAAATTGAAGTAGCAGTGAGCAGGTCAAGTAGCGCGCAGACCAGATGGTCGCTGGTCTGTAAAGGTAATGAAGTGGTGAACTCTGACTAGCAAGCCCAGTACAGTTAATAACAATTAACTTGTAAGGGTCGTCCAAAACTAAGATGACAGACCGCTTCCAACATGTTTTATTGTAAATCTTTGCGGTACGATAATGTCCAGTGTTGTACATCCTGTCGTTGAAATGTCATAAATTTTTTAGGCAAAAAGTTTACTGTAAAAGCGTTCTCTATACAAAGAACAACAACAACAACGACATACCAATGTAATGAACCCCAAATGAAATGTATAACGATCTTGTCTTTATTGATAGTCGCTAAGGATGTGTACATTGTCATATACCTTGTATTTCTTATTCTCACTGAGAAGCTTTATTATCATTTAAAAATCCTTTACACTACTAGGGTTATTTTGGTAAATTTTATTGTTCGCTATTTCGGAGGCAGTATCATCAATGTTTAGTAGAATCGTTTACTTGGAGTTAATAATTTTATGAAGAATTAAGAAAATTACATTTATTGTATTTTATACATTAATTGTCATAACATTCATAATATAACAAATCATTGTCTGTATTATTGGAGATAGTGAAAGTATAATACAATGAAAGTTTCGGTTGTTATATTTTCTAGTTAAATTTAAAAGTTTAAATAAATGTTTTTATTAAAGCCTAGAATATAGTCCTGGGCTCGGAGAGGAAGCAATGTCGGGCGAATTGTCAGTGCGCCGCATAGCGCTGTCGGAGCGAAGACCAATCCGGTATTCTGTTCCCCTTGATTAAAAACATCCAGCACAACAGTCCGCATTAACATAGATGTAAAACGTGTACGAAATCTTTTAGCTTTTTAAAGTTTAAAATATTGCGTATTCTATTGAAATGTTATTAATGAATCTGTGTTTCAAACGCATTCTTCAAAACGGACCCATACAAGTGTTTTGTTTTAGTGATCACTTTCACAAATATCCTTCACATATTGTATCGGTTGTCCCATAGATACACGTCAAGTCGTAATATATATGTATATAACACCGTATATGGCGTGATATCACTTGAAAATTACTTTTATTAATTTATAATATAGATTTCAGCTTGACGCTGATATGTAGGCGCATCAGTGCATACATATTACGTTTTATCATAATAATGACTCAAATGTTAGAAAATGAAACAGTTATTTTTTTTCTAACGCCTTAGTAAAAGTTAGCGGTCAATTGTAATTCGTCAAAATTTTACTTCGGTGATGTGTTCATCGACCAAATAGCTGACGAAGTAGTACCCGTCGGAATAACATCGGGATATTGATTTTATTAGTCATTATTAATTCTACGTAAATTAAACGTAAAAATTAATAACTATAAAAATTTTCACTATCTATAATAAATTTTTAAAAATAATATTTTTTAAAATGTCATAACTTCAGAAAAAAAATTTAAATGAATTCAAAAAGAACTGCGAAGCCATTATTCGTCTCCTCGTTGTCATTTGAATGCACGATGGCGGACTTTTTAAAGTCGTTTCTGCTTACGCGTTATATTCTTTGGGGCAAAACTGAGGATGTTCTACTTTTGTGAATAATTCATTCACCGTCGCCGTCGTCGAAGAAAGTTTGCTGGGAGTGTACACCGCCGGCAAGACTTTTCGATTCACTCTTTTTATTTAAACGCTACTAAAGATTTTTTGTATATTTTTCTTTTATTATATTCTCTAACGAGTTTGTATTGAACTAAATGCCTTTGTAGTCGTTTATCCACGGCCGAGTCGTAGTCAATCTTGTCAGTGTCTGTTAAAATTTTTCTCCAGACTTTTCTGTACTCGGAAATTTTTCCGGAGCCGTGCACGGTGGCATTTTTCGCTTTTGTAACTACATACGTTACCGACAGCTATAAGCATTTCCATATTTTTGAGCTCCTCCGTGCAATGTCACTGAAGATATTGATAAATTAATTATTTAATGTATTTGGGACGCTCTTGAGCGTAGTACAACGCAACAAGGTACAACGGACCAAGCAACGTAAGAGGTCGATGACATCCGGTGAAAAATCAATGTAGAAGTTATTAATTAACAGTTTAAGACTGAGCCATCAGCTCCCTACCGTCTCCAGATCATGGGAAGTGTTGTAAGGAGCTTCATAAGTTTAAAAGACTGCAACCATGCATAACGCAATAACTACAGATAACGCAAGCAAAGCTGTTTTACGCAATATTAAAATAATAATCAAAGGTCTACAATGGCTGAGAAAGTTTCTTAAGGACGAATAAAGATTCCGTGTTTGAACATTTAATTCCAGAGTTGTTAACCGACTTGGATCTCGGCCTTTCTTTATCCTTCCGAACACCAATGATTTACAATACGTACATTTCACGTTATGTGTTAGGTTAGCTTTAATTTTCCTTTAATGCTTTCGAATTAATAAAATTTCTTAATTTTAATATAAGCAGATCGGTAAAAAACAAATAACGATACAGTTTAGAAATAAATTGCTCAAACTATTTTATTACGCATATTTAAAAACCCGTCTGAGTTCATTGTTAACTTTTCACGGATCAAAATTTGGAGCCTCCGTAGCTAAGAATTTTAAGATGAACGATGAACATAGTGATGCAAAAATTGATTTTTATTTTTGTCATTGCGTTCTCGAATTTACTAATGACAAACTCAAGTGATCACATTGAAAAATGCAAAGTGGGTAACAAGTTATTTGAGTTCTACGTTTGATTCTCGATTGAACAATATTGCTGGGTCCAAGGTTTACGGTTGTCTGAATAATTCCCACAGCACGTTGCTGTCAGCGACGCACGATTGCGCGAGTATTAGCGTTGGTACGTATGGTATTGTTCCACAAAGTACCCGCGGACCTTGGGGTACTTCCCACGTGCCAAGAGTCAGAACCACAAAGTGCGAATACTTACGCAAAATTACAAGTCTTTTTTTTAATTACCTTCATCATTGTTGGTAAAATGATCATGTAAACTAGAACTTTTTTATTTGCTGTAAATATCTGAGGAAATTATTTCTATATTTTTTTAATGCTCATACAAATGCAAAGGCAACTTGCAGTATACTAGTTCAAACATACAACTATAAAATGACTGCTGATAAGTTAAACTACACTTGCACAAGTGGCATTGGTGTGGTGACAGCTTGCTTGAGTGGATTCTCCATGGAGTGATAAGGAGTATAACATTCCAAATTAAAAGTAAGCGCTTGTCCCGACCCTCGAATGCATCATCATCAGTAACCCATAGAACGTTCGCAACTGTACATAGGTCTCCCAAATGGATTTCCATCAGAACAGCTGGAAGTGACCTACATCCAATGTCTTCTGACCTGACTCCTGTCCTCGATTTTATCAGTTGTAATAATCAGAATCTTTTCCTTAACAGCTTCTTTTCCTCATTACGGTTGATGTTGGCGGAATGATATTAGTAAGTGTGTTTTGTAAACACATTCCGGGTCGATGAGGTTTTTATTACAGGTATGGATGTTTCGGCGCTAGTGTACTGTAGACATTAGCGTTACGAGTTTAACAAGAAATTTGTTTTTAAGTAAAGAAGTATTGGAAACGGGTGCGGTGTTTTTATGGACAGGACATGTAATTTAGTGTTAGACTTAAATAATAATTAGGATTAGAGTTTATAATAAAGTAAAATGAGACAATAGAGGTAAGCCATTAATTAGTAACGAAGTCCGTCATAATAATATACTGTGACAACCAAAATAAAAATCGATGTCTGAGTAATAGAGATGGATGTAAGATGGCGTTTGAAAGAAATACATAAAGTGATAAGTGTCCACTGCGAAGAAAGGGAAATGACGAATAAAAAATAGGAAACATGAGAGAAGAAAATGCAATTAAAAGTATTTTTTTATTTCTTATTAGAAATCAATTTTACGAATGTCCTTAATGTACTAGATAAATGAATTTTTGTACACATGTTCTGAAATATATAATAATAAATTATTGTTTTTTCATTGAACAAATTTTATGGTATGATAGTAAGCTATAGTCTACTGTTAGCTGGATAAAACATATTATCAGCTCGACAACTTGACAAACCGCGTGTTCTAATCGAGACGAATAACTAAAGTGTAACATAAACCGAAAATAAATCACTTTATATATACAGGATGATTGGTTTTTAAGGGGTGAATGTGTAGCACAGTTCCCCACACTAAGGCTAAATTTGTTTTGATCAACTTGTCTACAGTCATCACTCTGAAAAATGCTACATTCATTATTTTTCATTTGTAGTAATTTTAATAAAGTTTTTCTTACTATAAAACCATTACGTTATTATTTCTTAAGTCAATAATTTTTTGAAACGGTTTGTAGTATAATATTATCTCGTCTATTTTTGAAAAGCAAATGACTGTACAATCATGGCTTCTTTTTCAAAATTATCAAAAGCTTAAATAGTTGACATAGTTGAGAATAAGTGATCTTAAAGTTCACCTGTTAAGTTAGCACAAACCGGTACATTTGCAACATGCATGCATCAATTAAAACAAGATAAAAAAAGTTAACCGAGATCGCCCGCGGCGCGTGTACTCGCTCGTGCTTCGGTTATTACGTAATTACAGTTAAATAACTTAAATATTAACAGGGCGATGAACCTCACAAGTTGCGCAAGGTATCCGCTAATAAATGACTTACATTTGTTAGTGCTCTTATAATTGCTTCCTTTCATTAAGTTGTGACGTCATAACTTCCAAAAGATGGAGCGCCTTCTTTTATAGACACCGTTGTTACATTGAAGGAAAAATAGTATATTCAACAAGCAATTACTTTGGTTATATTAGGTTTCTATTTCCTCCATTTTATACTGTGTCCCCCGCTAATAGGTTCCGACATTATTGGAAAGTTTCTCATAAGTAATGTTCACCGTCTGTGCTGGTCTTAGGCGATGTGTATTCTTTCTGGTGCTGTGGTATCAAGCGCCGTTCGAATGTGATCGGACCAGTGCATGGGGCTGCAGCCTCGAGGTCCGAGTCCCACCAGTAACAATGCGTTGGTTCTACCATCAGTCATCGGAATTCGCCACATTAGTCTTCAGCACCTTATTAAAAGACCGTACATAAAAAAGAAGTCATTAATGTTGTGACCACGCTATAGATAGCGTTTTAGGAATGACCCTTTGTTGTTCCACACCTTGGATCATGGATGGATCATGTTAGTTTCCTGTTTGTCATTTCCATTCGTAAGATCTGGTCATGCTTTGAACTTGCAGCGTATATGCGTGAACAACAACAGCAACCTGAATCAATAAGATCATCGTAATCAGCATTATCATTATTATTAGTGCCATCATTATACTTACCGATGAAACTCCATTTTTGGATATTGGTCTTATGTGACCTTATGTGTCCAGTAACTCCGTCAGTTCAACAACTTGCGTTTAATTTATTCACTAAATAAAATGCTTGCTTATATTTCTTTTTCTAAGACCTCCTGTGCCTTTGCTAGTAATTACTCGCCTTTTTTAGGATTTACTCCCCCTTTTTGGTAATTAATCAAACTTTTTAACACCTAATCTCCCTTTTTTGTACCTGCTCGTCCTTCAATAACTAAATGGTCACTATTTAATAAGGATTTTTCTTAACTGCCATCGATATTCAGTAAGAAGGTCCTATATTTCTAACGTTTTTCAACAGAGAGTATACTCCACGCCGACTCCTCAGATTGCCAAGTTCTCTGATCTTCTGGCAGGCCAAGCGCCCTCGTACCAGGCCGCGATCGCCAGCCAACTCTTTGCGCCCATATCAGTGTATCAACCACGAGTAAGTTTATGAAACACAATAGACATTATAAATATAAATCATTTACTAGTTTTGAAATATTTACTGTCAGATATAAAAATGTTTATTATTGCAAAGAAATATATGTACTGTTATTAGTATTTGACATACCAACTAGAAAATTCATTGCTTCAACTATTGTAATGACATTTAAGAAAATGATAATAAAAAACCTGTTGAAGATGATTTTGTAAAACCAGCAGCCTTCACTAAAAGCCACGAGGGGAATCCTGCAGGATTTCCTCAACTATAATTAATTATTAAATATGAATGTGTGAATGTAGTGTTATAAATAAAACATCTTTTCACAGTCTGGAACACCAACAACTTATGAAGTGTCGGCACCGGTGCCGTCTCAGTTGGCGTATAGCGAGCATTATCAAATGCCCAACGCTGTACAATACACCCCGCAAGTCTACACGCCCAAGGTGTCCAGTCAAACAGGGCTCCAGCAGCAAGTATTCGCTGCACCACAAATATACAACCAACAAATACCACAGTACCAACAAATACCTCAAGTCAATTACCAACAATCGATTGCTTATAACCAAATCCCGGACCAGTACTCTCAACAGCAGCTCAAGCAGCTGGATAGTCAGCAGGCTCTCCAGTCGGTACAGTATCAGCAAACGCCGAAAGCTTATTCAGATGATCAACAGAATCTAGTGCCTGTCCAATATAACCTGGCTCCTCAAACGTACTACTCCGAGGGTCAACAGGTGCAACAACAGGCGTACGTTCAGCACCAACCTGCGCAAAACTTCCAGTATGTGCAGCCAGGAGTCACGTACACAACACAGGAGGAGACACAGCAGAATGTCTACAGCCAACCAGAGCTGAAAAACTACGTGAAGCCTCAGCCACTGCCGCAGGTAATATAATAATGAAAAAATTTATTTCAAACTCGATGAGTCCGTCGAAGATAATATTTTACTCGAAGACTAAGTTAGTAACAGTAAAGAGTGATTGTTTTATACATTTTTAACATGCTGCTGTATGAACTTCCGTGTATTCTATGAGTGTATCCCAGATGGCTTGTTTACTGGTAGTGGGTCTCTTTTATAAGAGGCCAACTTGATATCAAGTGTGTAAGTGTTCTGAGTTGTGTGTCATAAGTTTTTCAAATGTTTTCCGCATACATGATTACCACGTGGCTTTGAATTTGAAGCTAGAATTGATAGGCTTTAATGTATTGCCTTTTAATGTATATAATTAACTGATGGATTACCATCAGGGTCCCAGCTTTGCAACCTTAATTATTTTTCCGTTGTATGTCGTTAAGTTCTTAAACCGTTACTGTCCTGATGATGAACGGCAAGGTCGGTTGCAATTATCATATTTTATTAAGTACAATGTAATATATATTAATGTATCTTGTAATGGCTTGCAGAGCGCCTCAACGCAGACACAGGGACCAGTGAGCTTCGCCAGTTTCTCCCAACATCAGCCCCCACAATCCATCATACACCACCCGTACCAGCAGAACGTTCAACAGGTCCAGCAGTACTCTGGACAAGTAGCGCCCGTTCTTCCACGAGTAAATGGTCACGAGAGACAATTGTCATACTTCAGACAGGGTCCTCAGTTTCAAATTGCACCTCAAGCGCAATTAGCCCAGCAGTCACAAATCTACCAGCAGCCACAAACCTACCAACAGCCACAAGTATACCATCCACCTCAACCCCAAATCCAATATTCCACCCAGCCGAATCCTGGCTACCAGGTCCAGGTAACAGCACCGGTCTTCCCAGCCGTACAGTATTTCGGAAAATATGCGCAATCTATTTTCAATAAGAAACAGCAATGATACAAAATGTTTTAATTTATGTAACACTGTAGCCAAAAATACTGGTGGTAAGCACTGTACTCTTATGTAAATATTATGTAGATATAATTGTATAAGAATATTGTAAATTATACTTATTAAAATATGAAGTTGTGTTTAATTTGCGGATGAATCGAAACAGAGAAATGTTCAAAACAAAGAGATGCTTGGTGTTCAACACTTTTGTCGTGTGCTGTTGGCAAAACTGGCATGGTGCTATTATTTCTTATCCTTCCAGATATTATGATATTACAAAGACATCGTGGATCCGTCTGTCGTTAAATTGATATAAGACGACTGTCAAGCCGTTAAGCTCTTGAGCTCCTTTGAAACGGAGTTTTGTGAAGCAGCATTGGACAAATAACAGACTCAAGACAGCGTCAATTATCACACTCAACATTCAATCGACGGTCGGCCACTACTCGACATGTGTCTCTTGATTTCATATTATATATATTATATAGACTCATCGTAGGAATAAAGTCGTGTAATTTGAGAGCAAGAGTAAAGTACTCGTAAGGTCGGTATCTCGAAGAACGAGAGCCGTGAGATTAATTAATCAATTGCCCAAGTGCGACGCTCACACCAATTTGTAACATCATATTATACAGAGTGATTGGCAGGGGCGGCTCTAACTCGTGTAGCGCACGTGTGCAATGGAACCCTGTTGCCCCCTGGGCCTGCTCCCCCCCCCCTCCTTGCTATAATTATTATCTTAGTCGTCGTAACAAGGAAGTTTTGTTGATATTCCAACAAGCTATTTTATTAGTAGATATAGCTTACAGCATGATATTATTTACGGCCTTTCTTCTTATGGCAGCAAAATAACACTAATTGTTGATATGCCTGTAGCACATATGATGGTTTAAGACGATGCTCTTAGCTATGATAGGGAGCGCTGCGGCGCCCGTGTGCATTGCACACACTGCACTATAGGTCAAGCCGTCTCTGGTGATTGGTTACATATGTAAACATTTTAAAGTAGTGATTGTATAGCTAATTTGCTGTCAATTTAATTATACACGGCATACCCTATTATAAACCATGTTATCAGAAACATTGGATAACATGATGATGACATAGTAAACATAGCGTTTTCTTAATTAGTATTGCTTTATTGTAATAAATAATTCGTTACTATTTGTCTCCACGACTTTGTACTGCTCGAAGTTATTGGCCAGACGCGTTTAGTGACAACTCTTTAAGGCTTCCACTACTTATTTTTAATCATCATGTATAAAGCTATAATGCTAATAACATATCGGATTAGTTAATCTATTATCTGTGTGATCCTGTCTAAGCTAATTAGTGAGAGATATACGGTTTTGTAACAACAATTTCCGAACGGGAAACAAATTCCCGTTCGTCCTGTTCAAGCAACTCCATTAACTATAACGCTTTTCAAAAAGAAGTGTAGTTATTTACACATAACTTCTTGCTGCAGAAAGACGCTTTATCGATAGATATAAATGAACGTTATCTAGTCCAGCTGTGAACGTTCTATATTTAAAATGATGACGATGTATAGATTTGATTGATTTACACCGACAACCAAAATGTATTTTATAGTCTCAGAAAAAATAATCCGGTGCGTTAGGAGTAATTATCATAATGGAGTCGCTAATTAAGAGATGATTTTCGTGAAATCGCGAGTGTGACATGGCCAATTTCTATGGCATTTTGCCTAGTTCTCTAAACATTATGCTTTATGCATCTTCTCCAAGGTTAGGTTTATCGGTAATTTATAATCGGAGTTATCAGGGTTCAATAGAGGGAATGGCTTCAGTGCATACAATTCCTTCCTAGTTCTGAGTTTCCCCTCAGAGGTAGGGTATCTTGAATATATAGGTTTCGCACAAAATCGAGTAAAGGTTTGTATTATAAAGATAATAAAAATACGTTTTAAGGTATATTTTTCATCAAGTGTTACTTTTAATTGTATAACAGTAAGTCACAGTAAAACATCTAAGGGCACGTCAGACGCCATTACTTTCAGGCGGCGAAGTGAGTTTGAAAACAGAAAACTGACACACACACATAAAAACTAACTCTTCAAAGAAAGTAACAATCGTTTTGTACAAAGTACAATTTCAGATTCAGTCGATAGATGTCGCTACGTCTATTTATTGCAATGAATACTTTAGAGAAATAGGAAAAAGTCTTATTAACTATTATGTGGTTTACATAATCTTAAGTTTCAATCAATATTGCTGTGACTGTTATAAGATATTGTGTTTTTTTAAGAATATTTATGTAATTTTTTTTGCAATATTTACTGTCCATAATTATTTATTTATCAAATATAAACTTGTGTGAAATTCAAAATAACTTGGCATCGGGTACGGAAAGTGATTTTGAATTTTATAAAGTTATTTCCAATTAACTAGATACATGTATAGAT
>DWIC01000012.1:0-22814 GCA_018248135.1 Battus belus
TCAACCACATATGGATGGAATCCCCGTCCTCGCCGCGTCGTCCGATTGTGGAATGGTGCAGGAGGAATCAGATTATGCAATTTAATAAATAATTCAATAAATAAATAATTTAGACATCCATTAAAATGATGAATAAGGATTTTGATAAATTCCACCCCTAAGGGGATAAAATAGGCGATGAAAAACTATTCCTAACACATAATAATTCTTCTCAACGCAAGAGAAGCCGCAGGCAAAAGCTAGTACAATAATAAAATCATTTTATACCTATCTACTAAATGGAGGGACCCTGCAGACGACATTTTGTCAAGTGTCTACACGCGTTTATCAATAGAGCAAATAAAATGTCACCTCGTTCGGTTGTTGCAATGAAAGCGTGGAAATATTGAGTAAACATTACTTCAACAAAAATATAGTCGTCATTTCATCCCACAGAAGGCCACTGCAAGGTATAGCCAGTGAAAAATTATTTATGTATACGGAACGGTGCTTTGTTAAAAATTGGTGGTAATTGAGATGATGGTATTGAAAATATGTGATTTGAATATTAATATTATATGAATTTAACAAAAACAATTAACTAATGACTAATTTTATTCCCTTGCCATAAGCTCGTCATTGTTTCAACCCATAGACACCCATTGCAAGACATAGGCTTCCCTCGAAGATATCTATGGGGGGATATACCATAATCGGCACGCTTGCAGGCGGGCTGGCGATCGCGGTGTGGTTTTATGGTATACAAGAGACGCTGCTGCCATCTTTTGGAATTTTTTTGTGAGAACTATGGCAACACTACGTAATTATTACACTAATTTTGAATTATATAAGATTGTATTATGGGAATCGCCCCTGCGACATACGATCGGGAGTGTCAGTCCTCTACTGGGCCATCATAAGATCATGTTTCTGTTGCTGTTAATTGAGTTAAGGAGCTAATTGTGACCATCATGGTCTAATGCTTAAGACCTGAAACTGTCAACAGAGCGTTCTTAGTTCGTTTCTCGTGAAGCATATATATTTATAAGAATTATATTTATGTGAAAAACGTATGTAAAGATGCAAAGTCTCAAAGATATTAATGCCAGGATTGGTTTTCAAATTCAAAATGTTTTTATTCAACTAGTCATTGATACGCATTTGTGAATCGTCAATTATTTTAACATCATAATTAGTAAGTTACCAACGACTTATAATACAAATGTCGAAGAACAGGCTAGAAACCACACAATTTAAAGGGTCCTCGTTGTAATTTTTAAAGCTAGCAAAACCCTTACTACATTGGGACCATTAAAGTTTTATTTTAAGACAAACGATACTCACAAAGTAGCTAACTCGATTCTAGTTTTTATCAAATTAAGCTATTGTGGCTTTCATTTTTATCACAATGTCAGCATATAGGTGCCCACTCAGGATATCCACAATGATCGATCTTGTCTAACGACTTCACGCGACCCTGTGATATTAGTTCACGAGTGTATAACTTTTAAAGGCACATCACCAGTAACGGGTTACGTGTTGTGAAACGGAAAGTGGGCTCGGCGACAGTGACCGCTTCCGAAATTTGAAATTGTAATCCGCGGGCCCGCTTATACTTTTTAATTTTATATCTCGATTGACCTTCGGGGCGACGATCGGATGGAAACGGCGGCGGGTTTTTGCCGCGACGAGTTGTCCGCCTGCGCCGAGCGACGCACGTGCGCCGGTCCCGGGTTCGTTCCCGGGTAAATATAGCTCGCGGGCCGGGGGGACGCTAACGAAGCGCCTTTTTATAGAAACGAGCGTCGCGGGAAGTGGCTATCTGGTAAACACGCCGCGCACACGAGCAAACACACACACGCGCGCGCGAGACTTGTCTATCAGACGCCGAGGATAAACGTCTTGTTAAAGTGAATTCGCGGACATATCTACACTCCTTCCGGGAGTAATGACACTTACCGACGAAGATTGAAGAAGAACAGCTCGTACTTCCGATGACCATTGGCCAAAAGTACGATCACCAGGTAGAGGATATAGTCAAAGTCGTGATAAGTCGATGGATGCGGGCCGCGCAAGATCTATCATTTCGGCAGTTCTTCTGGATGGCCTTTGTCTTGTAGTGATTGTCTATCGGCTAAATGATGATCATGGACAGTTTAAGTTGCACAATAACAATCGATCCGGCACTGAGTTCTCTAAAGTATCCTCGAAACATGATACAAGTAACAACACCTGAGGTCCCTTCTTGGGGTCCTTGCAAGCAGTGGATCCACAAAGTGTCCGCCTGGGACAACTATGAGCATCTTAGTTTAGTAAATGCAATGCAGACACAACGCTCTTTTATTGTATGCAGGTTGTATTGTTTGTATAATTTTAAAACTGCGCTGTTCGTATGGTTTTAGAATAGACGTCTTCAGCAGTAATCAATGAAACTGTAAATGCCAGGGAAGTAGGATTCTCTCTCACTTAAACTCTTTACCTCTTTTACCTCTCAAAGTTTCAGTGTGATCGCTACAAAATGTACGAAAGATCGGATAATTAGTTGTCGCGCGGCGCATGCGTCGCACGTACAATGCATCGTCCGACCCTGCTCATCGTAATTCCTGTCCGAGGGCGTTGCGTCAGAGTCCAAAAAACCCGCGAAGTCAACCGTCTCGGAGTTTACACGGATCGGCGAAAATTAGCCGCATGGGAACCGGCAATCGGGCGTGTGCGCGCGGAATTAAAATGGCGGATTTTTACATGATTCCACAGTAAAAGTGGCGAGAGGCGTAGAGCGCGGCTGCAGCGTCGTCCGCTGAATACAAAATGTACCATAACTGCACACAATTTGCATTTAGAATTACGCGCTCGCGGCGCCCGGAGGACATGAGATACGCAATCGTTGCAGCAACAACAATATCTATACACAAAAATAATCGTCTATTAGCTTGCTAAGAAAAGTTGGGAACGACTTCACAATTTCGACGAATTTTTTAGAACTTTTTCTTGAAATATTCTATAACTAGAGACGAAGATTCGTAGTTTCCGGACACAGCGAATTAAAAAAGCAGTAATAAAAAGCTGGAGTTGACTCGTTGTCCGAGTATTTGCGGGTGAGTCCGTCCGGCCAAGGCGATCCAAATTATACCTACATAAACATTATCACTAACACGTGAGATGCCCACTGCCAGGTAGAGGCCTCCCCCAAAGATCGTCACCATTGGTACGTTGGCATTGGTAGCGTTGTTTCTAGATTCAGTTAATTTATTATCAAAACCAGAGTAATAGAGATAGATTACAAGACATTACATGGTGTATTGTAATATTAATAGAACGTCATAGTTAACGCCATAGAGTGCTATGCAGAAATGGCTATTGACCCATTGCGCGGGCTCCCTAGACATTGCTCCTGTTAATTGGAGGTGCCCAGCTCGGCTTGAGCCTGGGAATGTGCCAAAAGCTTCCGCGACAGCATCCATTATGTATTTGGTGTATAGCGGCGCATGCGAGCGTGTCGTGCATGTCGCAATACTCCTAGACCCTGAACGGCTGACCCTCAACGGACCCGCACCGGACCCGCGCTTGCCCCGTATACTTAGTATTCAACTTACACATTCACATATATGTTCGAGTTTGCAGTAATTGTCGCCATTACAATTTCTATGAATCGCCTCATTGATAACGATTAGATGTAAATACAGGTAGTGTAACACTTTGAATTATGTGGAGTTCGTTTCGAACGAGACCGATCTGTCAACGAGCCATTATCCGTGCCCGTATGTGACTGAAATGTAGACGAGTACGCGCGTAGAGCGCAACGCGCAGGTATCGCGGCGCGGGGCAACGCAACGATAACATCTAACGAATACATTGTTTCGACGAGTGTTCGTGAGTATCAACGCAAATATATTTGTCGTTACGAACAGAATTTCAATGGCCCCGTGCGCCCGGTAATTGTGTTGAAAAACCTCGGCCGAACGGCCGCGCGCTGCTCTGCGAATATGTTCAATATATTTCATCTCCAGACAAAATGCGAGACGGAATCAAAATTTCAAATAACCGGTACGACTTAATAAAGAATGCTTTAAACATGATCCACGAAATCGTCTCGTCACAGCCGACGCCGCCCGCCGCCCGCCGCCCGCAGTCCGCCGCCCGCCGCCCGCAGTCCGCCGCCGTCCAATTCGGGAAAGACAATAGTAATAGCTTCACTTTTTACCCGAATCAACAACCGCTGCGTATTGCGAGGCATTGTTTTTAAATGACAACAAACTACGGCTAATGTATTCTCTTTCATACATACATGGATGTCGCGAATGGTGCAACTAAATCGTATACTTTTTTACTACAACCGAAATAACATCGCCTATCAGGTGATTTGTAAGCGGTCAATGACCCGTTAGACGATTACTTACTTACTTACTTATCGGGATCCAGTTCAAATTCTTCTTAGACTTATATTGGTCTCACCACCTGCCAATTGCCCCTGCTATCTTACAGAGACAATTTGATCTGTCCAAAGCAAAGGTGGACGAATCTTGAATCTGGAATTATTTCATTTACCTTTGACAAGTGTCTCTATAGCGTCTTTCTTTTGCATAACGCGCCCGAAGGAAGTGTCTAAAATTTGACGTTTTTGATTTGATTGACAACTGCCGAAAGTTGTTTATGGGTCCTTTTTAGCACCAAAGCCCCTTTCTAGTTCCCATTTTTCCGTTTTACGTGAAACGTTTTTGTGCATTCAGGCCGATAGAGCTATCCTGCCATTAGTAGCCGCTGGGCGCACGAGCTGTTCTTCCAGCGAAGAACTCCCGCTAATCGCTGCGGATTCGGGAGCTATCGCACAGAACGTTTAAATCGCGGCCGCGACGCGACGAGCATGCTATTATTGCCCATTGCCGCTTTACCCGCGCTGTTCACAAACAAGGACCCTATTTCTATGATAGTAAATTCTAAATTCAAATAACCTTGCTTGTACGCGGCGAAGGTAGGCGCTCTAGATATCGGATTGACATATCTCGAGTACGATCTTGAATTTCCAAATTTTTCAAGTGAACCCGAGATAACGCAGTGTTGCCAGTGCACACACGTAACACGTTCCTTTAGATACATTTTGATTGGTATAATCCGATGATCAGAAAGTATTTGTTAAATTAAAATCGATTACGTTGGTCATCTTGGAACCATTACGCTGCAATATGTTGTTTGATATTTAAACTTTATGCAATAACCATAAATAAATTATATTTCTTTTCAAAATTCTGAAATATCTTTCGTATTAACGGCTTTATTGTGTTTGCGGCTTATGCAGAAGACCCATAGACTGACAAGCCAAGAATCTCCTAGATCCATTGACTTAATGTGTGTGAGAGGGGACTCCGCCCTCGCTCCTTTGGTCTCGGTGATAGGATTGCTAATTAAGCATCGGTATTCAGCTTTGCTATGCACTGTAACAGTTTCTTCAGAGTAAAACAGAATTCACGGTCAAGTTGGCAAGTGAGGCGCGCTGTGCTTAGCCAGAGATTGATCGACAGATCGCGGAGGCCATTACGCGCGGCACAGGCGCTCAGCAATAAAAACAGATATCTAATTAGATCAGCCCCCTCCCCCTCCTCCTCCACCGTCCCGGCTGGAGGCGGCTGCGAATGCGCCAGCGTCTTGTAGCCATCTGTCACACGTCGCGGCCCGCCCCTGCCCCGTCCCATGCCTCTAATTATAGCCGCCGCTAATTAATTAGGAGTTGCCCGATGCCTTTTTAATTTCACAATAATTCCAACCGAACAGGTGATGATACCATGACAGATCTAGGTGTCACAGACTAAAAATATTTAAAAATCTTCAATTGTTCATCTGGTGAATATTTTAATTTTAACTTTGTATGTTCTACGAGCGAGCAATTACTTTTTTAGTCACATGCCGTCGTTCTTTTAATGACAATGTGTCGTATTCGACACGTTGCTTTAAAAGAAGTTGCATACAACACGTACTATTACTGTACGTGTTGTATGCAAGTAGTTAAAAAAGTTAAAATATTTAATGCTAAAATTATTATACCGCCTATACTGATACCAAGCCAAGGGAGTGAGACAACGCGTCGGCATCACGGCCAATTGGACTTTTCTGCGCACTTAAGGAAGTCCCGCTCGCCCTCTATCGGCTGCCGAGGTGTAAATTAGACATCCACATCCCGGTCGCGTAAACGCACTTGCGATTAATACGCCGCATTAAAGTTTCCAGTGATCGCGCTCAAGACAAAACTAGATTGTATTGGAAGGTATGACCTAGTTCCCACTGTTGGGAAGGAACGATCTCTTTTAGATAATTATTTGATTTACAACGATTTTCTTTGAAATTTATGGGTATAACGTAATTATAACGAATTAGTTCTTCTTATTATGAACAAATACCATTTGCTTGGTTTCACTAAATTTGAAAAGGCAGAGCACAGAAGGCGCTCAGCACAACCTCCTTACTCCTTACAGTAACTGAGCTCGAGTGAGCCTCAGGGACTCAACTCGGGCAGTTACGTTACTTAGTAAACCGATTCTGTCATAAGTCGTTTAGGCAGATAATCATTGTAGATTCTGGGACCTGACCTTCAATCCTCCATAATCCCTCAACCCTGGGCTGTCTGCCATCGTTAAGATAGATACATAAAACTCAATTTAAAGGCTACACAGCTGGCTACTCCTGCGCTCAACGAGCGAATGTCAATTCCCGCAGTGACCTTTTATTAAGCGATGATAATTTTATTGCAGTTTCCCTCAGTGCAGGTGAGTCGGCTCCGCAGGCTTGAATGCATTTAGTTGTAGCGCATCTGCTGCGCTAATGTGCCTTTGCAATTGAGAAGGGCACGAGGAATATAACTCTCCAGTTTACCAAGCGCTTAAATGAATGTTTTGTTTGCCACCTCCATGAAATATCTAACGTTTAAAACATTTGGAGACGCCAAAGCAAATTTTGAAATAAATATAATTCAACAACGCACCAGTCACCGAGGATGGTAAAGGATGAAGACACTACGGGCATGATCAAAAGATATTTCTTCTTAAAATTAATATAAAAGAAAACAAACATTCAATAACAAAGCTCCGGGGTGCGTTGAACTCGGCTCTTTAGGAGGTAACGTTCTTTAAAATCTTTTAATACGCAATACAGACGTCACGATTAGAGAACGGCTGATGATAAAGTGCGCGCGCGGCGACAATTTGAGTGAGGGCAGGACGCCACTAGCGGAAATCTCACGCGTATGAGCGAGAGCAATGCAACATGCGGGGTATAAAAACTAAGGCCGTTGATTTTATAATTTATTTGTTACATATTCGTCGTTGCGTGAAGATCAGGAGATACATGAGCTTTTTGTAGAAACCTAGTAGTACGCATCAGATGTGATTTAAGAAATAATTTATAGTGTTTGCGATGTGTCGACGTGTCGACGGGCACACGGCACACGGCACACGACCTATGTCGCCAGCCGAATTCCTTGGCCATTGCGGGCTCAGGTTCGATTCCCGAATCATCGTCTAATAACGAGATTGAATCAATGATTATATTTTCATTCTGTCGCGCTAATTGCAAGCGTATTTATTACGTTTAAATTGCACGCGAGCGGCGCGTTCGGGAATCAATCACGCTTGTATTAGCGGAGTGCACGCGCCAACTGGCCGTCGACGGCGACGCGGCCGCCATATTTCAAATGCGTTTGAGATATAGACTGCGTTTTGTCAATGCACCGCGGGCAGATTCTGATGATTTATACGTAATTATCGCTGCTCTTGTTAACGTCCGCTTCGCGGCGCATTCTCGGACGTCGCCGGGCCATTTCGCTCTCGATTTATGCGGCGGCGCCCGCCTCGCCGCCGAGCTTGCGGCACACCGACCGCTGCTTCGTTTGCATTATACGTAACATCTACGAGTATATCAAATGATAGAATAACCTTCGGAAACATAAAAAAAAGAAATAAATACAACTGCCATCAAAACACTGCGTATATACCATAGCTGCGAGTTGAACGTCCTGTAGATTCGATTCTGACAGTTTACGCTCCGAGTCCAAGTTGGGATAAAATATGGCTTGTTGTCGGGCGGAGGGACGGGGAGGGAGGGCCGAAGACGTCCGCAAATAGCGGGCGTCCCGCGAGCAAAACAATGCGGCGGCGAGCCGAGCGTTTGGATTATATTTTTGAACGGTCAGATATTGTATCGCTCAATTGTGCGTTGGTTTTTTGTTGGGAACATGGCGGCCAAACGTTACCGCGCTGCGATCAGGACCTTTGCCAGATTATACGACGATTGACAACGTTACATCGGTTGACCTGGCGTCTATACGATACATAGACAGCGACGAAAACATAATCATTTGTTAAATATACTAACGAATACAAACAAATTCGTTGGGACTTTACAGAGACACAAATACCGTAGTTGCGATGTGTTTGGATTGGGTGGTTTGGGTCAGACCTCGGTCGACGTCAACATGACGTCATTTCGTGACGTCAAAATACAAAATAAAGAAATAAAACTTTATTCCATTTAACAATCTATATGTATTTGATATCAGTTCATTCTTAAGATCTTTAACGCCAGAAACACTAATGTAGTGCATAAAGAAAGACTAGGCCGTGGTCATATCTCGAGTTACTGCAAAGATGTCCAGGGCTTCCGTACCTTCTTTAACTCAAACCTTGTGAAGATGGAAATACTAACTAGCAAACAGGATATGCAAGTTATTAGATTTTACTGATTACAAGAAAAAAATTACGGGATTGAGTTTTCACATGCTTTATGTGCCCTTATCAGTTGTATCCGCCTTGACAGGGGAATAAATATTAAGTAGCTTCGGAGAGGAAGAGATCGCTGGAGAATGTGTTGTGTGGTGCGTAGTTCGTGGTGCATACCAAAGCACCAGAGAGCCAAAGCACCGCTACGCGCGCGGCGACGGACGGGCGACAGCCGCCGACGGATATAAATAATGCGCCAACATTTTATTATTATCATAGCCGCCACGTGCGCTCGCCCAACTGGCAGCGCCCAACATTCCCAAATAAACTGCACTCCTCGCAGAGAACATGGCCGCGCCTGTTCGCGCTTATCCACACCTGTCCATACCTGTCCATACCTGTCCATCTATCAAGAACCATTAAAACCTACCCTTCTACCTTAGTTCACGGTTTTACATTTATACATGCGACCAACCAAAATTAACAAAGTAATAAAAAAAAGTATAAATAAGTATGAAAAAGTTTGCAATTTGTTTTGATAACAATTAAAAAATCGATTAGTAGCGCGATTTCAATTTTTTTATAACCTCATAAAGAACACTTGTAGACAATTGTAGGCATGTCATAAAAAACGCACCAAAAAGATCAAACGGAATGCAGAAGCGAGGAATAGAAAATCCTTTTCTAAATCAATTAACAGACAAGTGGCGCCTCGCGTTATATTTTAATTGGTCGCAGTTTAATTGCGAGTGCGCGTGGGCGTGGGCATAAATCACTGCGATCATCGGCGATAAGCGCCGCGGCCGAACAGATTCATTTACAAAAATCATTTCACTCGCAACTCACACTCGGCTCCTTATTGTTTTAACGGACAATTAAAATTTGACGGCCGCTTCCACTTCGTTAGTTTTCGGCTTGCCTCGTGCGATCGCTTTATACAATCTGTAGACTTAAACATTTTATAACAATTTAAACTCAACTCTATGGGCTCTACGTAAAGTATTTTGTCCAATAACAGATGTATTTCTCTTGAGACATTTTAGGATGGCATTCACTGCTTTCACTGTCGAGACTTAATGTCAATAAAAATAGTCATAAAATCTGTTCATGCGAAACGAAATCTGCACTTTATAGTAAGAGCAACAGAGATGGTTTTTTATTGGCGGGTATCGTCCTGATCGCGGTTATGAGGAATGTGTGAAGTGGGAATCATGTGTATGCACATTCGTTAAGAATTGACACGAGAGGGATAATTTTTAATTGGCATGACGACACCGCTTCATTGCGTCTCGCCGGCCAATCTTTCGCGACATTGTTTGATTAGATATTCCCGCCATTTGTTTAACGTCGATCATGTAGGCGATGTTTGCGTCAGTGTTTCTTTTTTGCAAGCTGCCAGTAACTGATTAAAAAAGAACAGGTGTCGTTGAATAAATTAAATAGTGCGGAGTTAATTCGATTTACATAAACATCTCGCCTCTCGCGGATAATGAATCGATGTCTCGAGTTTCCCACTCGATGCGTGTGACGTAGGCGATGCGTTCCGAATTCAAATGGTTGCGTGTGTGCGTGTCCAATCGCTAATTGGGAAATATGCTCTTACGGAAGCCGATCGGCGTTCTATAATTGAACTTTTGAAATTAATTTGAATTTCTGATTTCGAACGCGCTACCGTCGCTCTGTTTAAACCGTCTGTGGGAAAGCAGTAGCCGCCCGCTTGTCAGACCTCCGAATTTACTCACAACTATAAAATCAACTTCGATGTTCGAATCCGACGATTGTTAATGCACCGGAACAAAAGATCCGATCGAAAATAGTTTGGTTTAAACCTTTAGAATATCACACATATATTAAACGACTTCTAGACTGAATGTATGTGATGGTACCAGATTAACTAAGCCTCTTTTATAAATTTATATGTATATAAATAATGAAAAGCTTGGGGATCTTTGGGGGAGGTGGTGGAGGTGGTGGAGGCTTGCAGTGGTTGTCTATCGGCTGACATGATGATGACGAAAACATATTTATTAAATTTAAAACATTTAACAAGTTTTGATTATTCTATTTGGGTTTGTAATTGGGGAACACGCGGGGTACATATTGTAAAAATCTTTCTTTATTGTCATTCCGTGTCGTGTGTCCCACGTTGGAAGTTCTTAAATATTATAGATAAATAACATAAACAAACTAGAGACATTGCCGGCCCATTTACGAATATACTTATGTTTTAAAAGAAACCGTCAAGAGTAGTGTTTCAATGTACAGGAATCCTAAATAACCGTATCTTCCCCCAAACAGTATATTACCTTGAGTAAATCGCGAAATTTTTTGACAATTTTTTGAAAATGGTAGAAGACAAACGGAATCAATTACGTGTATCTATTGTGAGGTGCGTGTACGAACACTTGAGTGCTCGTTCCGGAGGCGCGGAGGGCCGGAATTCCTCCGACATCACAATAGCCGCGCCCGCGACCGAATATTGCAGTTTTTCTCGGCGGGTAGTTTTCCATGCAATTTCCGTTAGGCTACATGAAGGCGTTTCCGCCACACGCAATTTTCCGAGGGTACTTACAAAGGGAATGCAACCGCTAACATCGGAAATATACCTTTTTATATACACTTGTAATATTGCTTGTAATGTAAGTAGAGATGTTCTTTAACGACTTCTTTGGAAGAAATGTCCTTAACTATTCGGCGAGACGTCGACTAAACAATAAACTAATTGGAACTAGATATTTTTTACAATTTAAATAAAAAAACTTTCAGATTTTCCATTTGATTGATAACATTAATTCATTTATGTCAGTCTGTAGACACCCATTGCAATGGCCAATGCATAGGCCTCTCCGAAGATCCCCACGACCTTCACAGCATATAACAACAGTTCACTTAGTGGTGTGCGTACATTTGATTATTACTTTCTTAATAAGAAAACTTTAATAAAACTTGCCTAACAATAAAATGACATTTAAAAAAAAACTAACACTGCCAATAGGGAATACGACAAAACAAAGCAAATATAATGTTTATAAAAAAACCGAAGTCAAAGTTAAAATGATCACTGTAATCTTGTTCATGTTGTCTTTTATATTTGAGTATTAGACGAAACAAACAAATGACACAAATATTTTTAATTTCGAGTACAAGTTTCTGAGCTCATTCGAAATGTTAATCATTTATATATTATACATATATTTTATACATGTCAAATGTCCCAATCCCAGTCCTAATTTAGTCCTAGTTTTCTTTATATAATATACTATTGTCAGGTTCTTAATGTTGATCCTATCGAGAGACCTGCCAAGAAACTCGGTGGTTACTCTTTTAACGACCACTTTGTTATTTTCTGTTATGAATCTTCTATTTGACTTTTATCTTCTTTTAGAGGTTACTGGAATATCATGTGAGCGGCCATTTAAGGTTTCAATTTAAACTGTTGAATATTTATAAGTCTACCAACAAGTACAGCTCTTTCACTGATTCTTTTTGAGATCTACCTTTAATTCATCCAATAGGGTCCCTAATGTTATAATTCATTTTTAATTTATTCATTTACGAAGACTATTTACTTACCTAATGCGACAACTTTTCTAATGGCTTTTAATTTGAGAGGGTTACATTTCCTTAGCAAAAGCGTTATTACGTATTATATGGTCCCTGGATTACTTCCGTCGTCGTGTTTCTGTTCAGCTGGTGATTGAAGGCGATTAATAAGTAAACAATCAATCTGTGCCACCAAGCGAATGAAGACATCCGCGCCCCCGGGGAGCGCCACAAATTGCAGCGCAGCGGGCCGCGATGCTATTACCCGGGCCCTTTGTGACGTTCCGAGGAAAACCAGAGCATGTCCCGGTACAACATAGACACGGTCCCGGAAAAATTATGTCGACAGGCCGCGATCTCGATATTCTACGCCGAATAATTTTAATCACATTTCGTACTTGCCCCTTGATCAGAATTTCTTTTAAGTTTTACAGGATAAAGGCAATTTTTAACAAGCCAACAACGCTAGAACGAAAATTCCAATTGAAATGAGTCGTTAATGATCGATCAACACGAGACGGATTTTGTAAGTGGTTATTGAGCAGTCGGAAACCGCACAGGAGATTGCGAAGGTTTGCGTAAACAGGAAAAAATATCGTTAAACGACGCACGCGATACACGTGACGAACGAAATGCACACGACTTAAGGATTACACGTAACTCAAATGACGTACGCTACGTAGGCGAGATACTGCACACGAATAACACGTGGCACACGACCCCACGGAGTGTACGCAATTTCGATGACGCACTTGATTCTCGCGACCATTCACGCGAGCCACGTCACGCATGAAACGCACCTAATGTTGTATGATTGTAAACGCAAATGACTCACATGTCACACGTGGTACACGTGACGCTCGCAACGTACGTGACTGCACGAATACCTCGCCACGAAGGTATTGCAAGCATTTAACTATCCTGGTGTAATGTACGCAACGTACATAAAATATACGAGAACCCACGTGGGCTACGTGTAACATGTTCAGCACGCGACTCGGGTATCCTACGCACGTGACTAAGGAGACGCAAGTCGCACGCAAGCTCACCGTAAGAGACGCACGCGCTTTGCCGATGTCCTTATAAACGAAATAATTACCCGGAGCGCCGCTGTAATAAATTAGTTGACGTTTACGATGAAATTATTAATAGACGTTTTGCGAGCGAAGTAAGCGCGCGGTGCGGGCTCGTAAAACTTGTCCGCGGACGCAGATTGGGCGGTCAGCGGCCAATAGCTGCCCCGCAGCGCGAACGCGCCGGTTTACGAGCGTCAGGCGGCGTCTTTTTGCCGTTTTGGCGCCAAAATTGACATGTTTAGTTACAGTTGCCGCTCCCGGTGCATCGTTTACGAGGAGTCGCGGTATTAATACCCGGGACGCTCCTGCTCGTTACCGACTGTGCATCTATCTAAGCGCAACTTTATCTGTTCGAAGGCGACGCTCTAACAATTTTCATATGAGGCATCCTCCTTAATGGGACTTGTAAACCTAAAAATAATCAAACACGATCTAATTATCCGGCCGCGAGTGCATACTAAATAAACCGGCGACAAACAACGGGGCGGCGCGGCTGTTCGCCGGCGAATTAATTAGAACGATTTATGGAACGATCTAGACTTCACCTAGGGACCTGGACCTGTGTGCACTGGAGGAGGTTAACGAGGATTTACAATGTAATAAAGCAGTCGGACCCGCGCGTGCGGCACATCACAATTACCGACAGGAGCACAAGCTTTTTAAACTTTGAGACTCCAGTTAAATGCGTAACATACACAAATCGAGGCGGCTACGTCTTCTACTAAATCCAAAACGTTTTTTGTTAATTGTTATTCTGAATTTTGTCTAGATATCTTTACTACAACTTAACCCGGAACGTACCTCAAGGACCTTACTTTACTTAGTACACTGGATTCTTCAATTGATCTCTTAGATGGTTAATACGGATTGCCAAGGCGCTAAAGTTTCTCTCGAATCGCGTTTAGCATTCCCATTTGTAGGTGCCTCAAAGGAATCTCTACTTAGTCTGTTGTTATTATCAGACTTTCAGGAGAAATTCTAAAGCGTTGCACTTCAGACCGCGATAGAGTTAGAGAAAATGTCGTATGAAACTCCGGCAGGTAGAAACGTTTTCTATTGTTAATAAAGAAAATGTATAATTATCGGGTGGTTATTCGTATCTCGAGTCTGTGAACAGTACAAACGGGATTTGGAGATTGACGTCCGCGTCCATGAAGTTTTTACAAACAAATTTGTCTGTTAGAATCCTATATAGTATATATAGCCTCGTAGAATGTGAACACTTTGTTATTATTAGGGATCGACGTTACACAGACTTTATCCCGGGTAAACAGTTCAATAGATTCATAACCGGGGGAGAAATGTGTGGTAATTCGACAGCGGCTGCGGCGCGACGAATTGCCGCCTTACCCGGGCAAATCCGGGCTCCGTCCCCGGGTTATTGTTTCTGTCCGGTCGTGCTCCGGCAGCGGGCGCTGCATTATTCATCGCGCGACGACTGTTGCACTCCGTTGCAAAAAAAAACCATCTCGCCCACGGTCTACGCTAATGCTAAGTGTGACGCTCATATTAAGTCCATGATTATTTGAAAATAAGTAAATTAAAATTGTGGTGAGTGTTTATCATTGGATCCATCTAAGCTTTTGATTGCATATTAACCGTACGGGAGGCAGAGGTCGTTACATTTGAAGATGTCTCGGCTCGGCGGGGCGTCTCCTCGTCAACCGTCAATGGCAGACAATAAAACGAGAATAAAACATCAGTTGGCACGACCAAGTAAAGGCAACGGAAAAGATTTGGCGAAGCTACAGGAGGCAGTAACGCGCGAGATTAGCGAGCGGGGCGTCGTAAAGAAACAATTTAACGCCGCCCTGCGCCGAGGGACTATTGCGACGTCATTAAACTTCGGGGTTACCAAATTTTCACATTTTCTTTTAAAATTTTATTGACATGTCTTCAGAACATCCCCTTTGCGATTCTTCTTATTTCGCTTATTTTTAAATTCTATTTCGTAGTTTGATGAAATCAAAAATTTCTGCCATTTATATACTTGACACTTAATGTTACTTATACCATCCTAGATGAGCGCAGCCCGGCCTGGAGTTGCTGAAACTTGCTGTCCTTCTAGTGCAGCTGCTAAACCGAAGCGGGCTTGAGACAGTAGCTTACTTACTAGCTCGAAAGTGTAAAGAGTGGTCATATTAATGCTGGTGATACCAGAACAGTCGAATAGTTAGTTCATGGCAAGTTGGCTACGCTGACGCGAGCAGTTCTTACGGTGCTAGTAAAACAAACTCCAATGTTATTTCAAACAGAACATTTTATTGTTTAATCCGTTTAGAGAAAAATAAAATATAAAATCAATTAATCAAATCACATTGACATACAAGATGGACGTACACCAAATAGCATATTATTATACATTTAAAAGTTAGATTTGCGAAATAAAAATAAGTTTACGTACATCATAAGAAACCTACCGCGATGTCACTACCCTAGCTTAGACAACAACCAACTACACAAAATTGTATTGTTAAAAACTCATATACAGACAAAATGTAACTAAACGGGCGGGGGCTCCCCGGACGCGAGGAGTCCCGCTCCTCTTAAACATAAGATTAATAGTATGGCTTCCATGTTAACAATGCGAGAAATAATATATAACACAAACAAAACAATTCAGTCTCAACGCCCAAAAATATGCCCAGAGCTCTAAACAAACATGCAGGCGTCGGGGCTGTCGATCCACGCTTTCAATGGTTCCATAGATCACGTGGATCGTCACCCTCGGCGCCCTACCGATAGCGAACGAGGTTCGTCCTCGCAGAGGGACCCTAACGGACCTCGGCCAAGACGCCTTCGGTCGCGAGAGAGGGACAATGTATTCTGTAGAAGCTTCTAGATCTCTATCAACACAACACATCTCACATCGCACATCGCACATCGCACATCCATCACACAGCGCTTACACCTAGCGTATACTGCGTACGTATTTCTGTTTCCACTAACTAGTGACGGCCACGCCGCCGGACGGGTCGGCGCGCCCGCCCGTATAAATAATTAGCCGAAACGTAGGGCTCTAGCGTCTACCACCATTAAAACCAATGACAATAATTTAAAACTCTTAAGTAAAACTTCTTATTATCTCACTTAGGCAAGTTAAAATTGTATCATTTACGTATACATCGTTTTCCAATAGTTTCCCATTAAACCTAATTAATGTTTACACTAAGCTCAGTGCCGCTGAGGAGCGGGCGAGCGTCGCGGCTCGCCTGCCTTACATAAATACAACATTTATATTAGTGTATACACATGCGGAATATTACAAAGAACGTTTCACGTAGCGCTTATATTCATCAAATCGTATACATCATTTCGCAAACAAAGTTCGGACATGGGCGCACAAGCCGCGTGTCGCACCTCTGAACACCCCTTCACTGTATCACGAGTGTTAATTTTGAAAATGAAAAGCTTTTCGCTGTCAGATCGAGAGAATCGTACAGTGTCAAGAGGTTGGCCAATTGCAAAAACGAAGATTTGTTCTAAGGAAGTGAAGCGGGAGGGCCCCGTCGAGCCCGGGGGCTGTCGGGGGCAAGCGGGGAGGCGGACTATAACAGCTAATTGCGAGCACCCCCTTTGCGGACTTCGTTTTTGCAATGGCCAAACTAAGAGCAGGGGTGCACGAGGTAGCTCGTGGTAGAGTTGGGTGCTAGCTGGGGATCGCGCCTCTGAATCAGGTGGGACTTGCTATAGGGGGTACTCACGACGTCGGGCGTGGAGGCGCCGTCGTGGCTGCTGTCGGGCGCGGAGCGCGGCTCGCCGTTGGCGTCGGGCGGCCGCGCCGACTCCCGCTCGTCGATCACCAGGTCGATGGGCATCTTGCCCTTCAGGCAGCTGATGTAGCGGTGGCAGAAGTTGTCGCACAGCTCGTGTACCTGCGGCAGAGAGCGCGACCTTAGTTCGCTCGCTGCACCTACATTTTTCTTCTTCGCCCGACTACACGCGCTCCAATACGTACGACACCAGTACGACACCCCCCCACATCCACTCGTTACAACAAATCTTGCACTTGGACTTGTTTTAGAGACAGGTGGAATTCTTTGACTGCGATGATTCTGTTGTTTTAGTGAAGTAAGTCTCGACATGTCGCTTCCAACCGGAACTATTAGAAATCTATTCGTTGTAGTCAGATTTGATGTCATTGATGATCAAATGTCGTAATGATCAATTGTTATAAATATCTCTCGTTAATTGTAAATCTATGGGGAAGGGCGGGAGGGGCGGCTTGTCCATTGTCTAGCAGCAGACCTCTTACGGAAGGTGTACAATATCTAGTCGTCGATGTAAAGTAATCTTACTTGCATTTTCCTCTTCATTTGCTGCCCTTGCGTCGTCCAAAACAAACAGCGTTTATCAAAACTCCACCATCGACGTTAATTACCTGTTTTATGAATTTGTACGTTTGCCTACGCTATATTTGGTCGCAGGGTTTACTGCAGCAATAAAAGCTAATAAATATTAATTAATTTATACGGTGATATAGTTTTGTAAACAGCAACAAAAAAATGCATACATTACAGAAGTTTATGTCGGTGCGTATGGTTTGGACAAAAAGTTATTTCCTCGTGTCCGGATTCTTCCCTTGTATGTATGGCAACACTACGATAACTGCAATTAAACTTAAACTGCGAAGAACATCATCATCATTTCAGACGTAAGTTTCCACGGCAGGACATAGATCTCTCCTATAGATTTCCAAACGCCCCATGCGTTAAAAAATCATATGATCTATTAATTTCTTTTAGCTAAATGTGACAAGAAATTATTTTGCAGCGCCTTAAATAGTAAACAAAATTTATTACAAATAAAACAACAAAAAGCAATAACGAAGAGGAGAGGGAATACGTGTTGCATGGCCAACTGTCGCATAAAAACGCGCCACAAAAAATAATGTATTTAAACCATTTTTTTTCCTTCTCGTCATAAGCACGACCCCCGACGGTGCATTAATTCCGTACCTTATACATTTTCATAGGCATAATTAGCTTTTAAATTAACATAAAGCAATAAAAAGACCAAAGAAACTTTTAGACAGCGCTCGGCGAAAACTAATAAAGCCGAGCAGGTGGGACGCGGGAAAAAAATCGAACGCAGCGTTTTCGAAAAACGAACGCACCCATCTTGGCGGATTTTGAAAATAGAACGCGCAACCGGAAGCGGATACGACGCTACACGCCGTTGACAGCCAATTACGTCTCCGCCGAACTAATTCCCTAATCGACAGCTTCTCCAAATTAAGCGCGCATTTTGTTGGTCGTAATTTTACAAGCGGGCGCTGGAATTCATATTTACTGTGAATTTTATTGACAACGCAGAGGACGCGGCTTAGCGAGCAACGCGCTGTCGACGTCACGAAGGCTCTTGCTCTTGATGGAGAGCGCTGCTTACATGGCCCGCGACTATTTTCGATTTAGTGACACCGACGAACTAACATTTTACATCGCACCTCTTCTAAATTTCCAATTTGAAAACTTTATATTAACGTAACGAAATATAAGCCGTATTTTAATGCAGTGAAGGTTAATTATCGCACAACCTTAATTGATCGATACGTCGTTGTCCGAGTACGGTGATGTCATTAATGAGATATGGAATTCCGGGACACGAGTTCTCCCCGATTATCCTTTCGAACATCGAACTGTTTCCAGAAAATTCAAATTTGGAAGCGCGATTGAGATACGAGCCGCGCGTTCCTGAACGGACGCTTTTTATTTAAATTTCGAATGAACTGTGACGTCGCGGCGGCCGCTTGACGTATGAGTGGAGTCAAACACCGCCATTTTTGATCGGAACACATCATACGTTCTCAACGACGAAATTTTAAAAAGATGGCGTTACATTATTAAGATCAAAAAATTTCCAACAACGAGTACATAGCCCGGTAATGTTAGTATTATACATTCTTTTTAATGTATACAGTACAGTCGAGACTGTGTGACGAGCTCAGTCGAACTGAACGGGTTTTGATGAACCCGTCTTAGTAAATGCAATCAGTTTCAATCGGGAGCAGTGTGGCAAGCGGTTAGTAAACGGGGTATTTATTAAATCTTAACTTTATGGGAACATGGCGGAACTTTTAGCTCGTGGGCTTCGAAATTAAAATAATTTACATTATTGAGCATTTACAATCTGTTCTGTACGTAATAAAGATTCGGTTATCTGTGGCCCGGGCGACGTCCATTACGCCGGTGCATTAGCGAGATACAGCGCGAGTATCCACAAATACTTTATTCGCGCGATAATTACAATGTTTTTATTGAGCGGTCACCGTCGGCCGGCGACTTGGCGGGAATTAGTCCGCCATGTTGATTTTTTCAAAGCGTTTAACGGCTCGGTATGCACGGAATGGTTTGTTTCGAATTAAAATATGTATTATATACCCATGTGTGCACCCGCGCATCGATGGTAACTCGGCAAGCATGCTTTATTTATAATTCACTAACGAAAACTGACATTCCACGAAACCACGAATATACAAGAAATTCTTTATTTTGTATATACAACATGTCTATTCCGGAAATAGGTAAAAGACTTGTGCTGGTACCACCACAACCAACCACAACCAACCACCACCAACCTCTTAACCATGAGTGTTGGTGTTACAGAGCTATTTACCGCCTTTCTTTGGTTTCAGTGATAGTTATTTACGTAAAATCACCTCGGAACTGTAGAGAATGGACCCAAGGTGGAATTGGCTCTCCTGTAGTACTAGTTTTGTAGACAAAAGCCTGATACGCTTCCCAGGCAAATGGCCGGCGCTGTAAATGCGGTCGGCAGGTCGTAAACGGGGGCCCGGGTTCGAGGCCCGTAAACCAACAAATCTGATCCGCATCGTAAATCACTTAGCCACGTTGTTACAGATAAGCTTTACGAGTTAGAAACGGAATATTAAATGAAAAAAAAACCGACGTGGCTTTTTTATTTTGCTTACGATTTTACGGCCGCTATTATAGTGTTGGCTGTCAAACCGAACGGTTTTAATGGAGCGCTCTGGTCATATACAGAAACAGTTCGGCCTTCGCGTTTGCTGTCGCTATTGGGGAAGTCGCTCGTAGAGAGTAGATCGCTCGCCGGTGGAAACAATTTGTACATTTAAATTCGAAATTAAATTTTAAATGCGCTACGCGTCCATCAAAGAATCGACTTAAACGTTGCTCTTCCGTGAGATAATAAGGCGATACTCGGACCCTCTCGCTGAAAAAGCCTCCTCATATCGACCAATCGAGCACCAGCCCACCGCCCGCAGGCACCTTTAAAACTGATTAAAGGCATAAATCAAAACCGCAGTTGGACATTTCAATGCACAGATAATTTCGTAACGAACGCGGCCAAAAGCGATTCTTAATTTTTTCTCTTTTCATTGTGGCATTTAAACAATACGAAAATGACGCCAATACGGAGCTCGGGGTCGCTATGTACAATCGCAGCCGAAAAAAGGTTTAACGAGGCCTCATTGCGCGCCAGCGGGTTTCTTGTCTTTCGTTTTTAATTATTGTTGAAAGCTTTCAAAAGTATCACCTGTGGCCGCGCCTAGTGGAGCGGAAACGGCTCGGCTAACGGAACCGCTTTTTTATCTTTGGAACAAAAACCGCGGACGTGTGGCCCGGGCCCCGTTCACACACCTCGAACGTAAATCCAGCCGATCTCTCCTACACGAATATAATATCGACTATTGATTTTAGAATAATGCTGATATCTGTGGCGCGAGCCTTCTTCTAAAACTACTAATTATTGCAGTATAAAGTAACGTTGATAAAAAAAGGTATCTTTTCAAATATGGAATAGTACAAACATTTCATATTTGGAAGCGGCGCCCCGCGGACGTGTCCGTGAATTCGGAGCGGTTTTGTTTTTTTGCGGGCAGTATCCGCGCGTCGGGTTACCGGTTATCTCGTTACGGAGCCGTTGTGTTCACGCCCGTACGGTTTTTAACGAATTCACCGGTTCCCGACGCTCAGCTATGGCGCCGGATATTTTATGGAATCGGCCGCGGTGTCTCGTTTCCCGCTCATCTCGACGCGGACGCTAGACAAACTTGTTTGAAACGTGACCATAATATTGACGGATAGAATTAATTTACCGCCCGGATGGAGATTTGAATTTTATTCGTCTAATTAGTGCGCCGGACGGCGGGTGCCATTGCGTTACCGTTAGCGGATAGCGGGCTCTCGACCGGTCCCGCGACGGAGCCCGACTTCTCGACCTTCCTTTGGACGTATTTTGTAAATTAAGGATCGCTCGATGACTTCTTAGACTTACCCAGAAAATAAGGATATTTCATCGCAGTTCATCTTTTTGGTAAAAACATGCAATTTCTAAATTATCGTTATTGTTCTAATCTACGCAGAATAAGTGGACGGTGTCTCGATATTTTCTTGTGTAATTTAATTTAATGAACCGCTTTATGTAACTTAAGTTTTTTTTATTTATAAGTTTTACGAGAATTCGCGGTTAATCGGAAATTTGTGTAAAGTTCCGCTGTCGACCGCTCTATGCATTCGGTATCGGTACGGATGATCGGTACGCAGTTGCAAGCAGTTGCAAGCAGTTGCAAGCCGTGAACCGGTCCCGCTTCAACGTATTCCCCCTCGTCCTTATTACACAACGCTACAACGCTACAACGCTACTCACTTTCTCTAACTCTAGCAGGTGAAACCGAAGAACTTGTATCGCTTGCACCATCTGAAAACAAATAAAACTTATTAGTACAATTCAACACAAATTTTCTAATTAGGTAAATGTTCTTAAACTATAAATATAACAAACTCCTTTATCTACGTCCAGTGGATATTTCACGGCTGAAACGATGAAATATCGACTGAAGCAGGTGGCTGTAGTCACATACATTATTTTTATTTACTATCTGTCAATGTCATATGATGTGACATATATAATTTTACTTCATACAGGTTGATCGGAAATAAAAAGATGCAAAATATTTAAAACCTCATATAGTATTAGAACGTATCAATTATGTGATGTTTAATGTTCTTTCATAAGGTGATCATGATTTGACCTTGCTAACTTTCATAATGCTGACACTTGCCATATTATAAAGTATACAAGTATCGAAACAATGTCTCCGGGGGGCCATAGATTACATGACGTTTAATATTTCGGACGATAAATCTTTTATACAAATCCGTATAATTGATTATTTATTATTTCATAAGCTTAGATAACATTTCTTATTAGGTAAATGACAGACACCACGAGGTATATTTATCCAATAATTTATCCAATAGAAAAAAAAACTACAAGGGTACAGCATTTTTGCATCCAACATTGATTGGTCCTCCTTAAATGTGGTCACCTTACATTATCAAAAGCAGTACGTAAAGTTATCTTAACTTCGAAATAAGAATCTAAATTATCTAGTAAAAACATTTTAAATATATTATTTATATTTTAAATAAATATTCAACAACCCTCGTACATACTTGTCCCCCATATGACTTTTGTTTTAATAAAACCATGCATATTATTCATCTAGATATCCTATAGTGTATAATAA
>DWIC01000013.1:0-22723 GCA_018248135.1 Battus belus
ATCACTGTAACACTTTTTATAAAGCATTGAATAAAGAGCAAAAAAGCGGAAGGGAGATATTTGACAACCTATTATAAGTGGGTAATGATATATATAAAAAAGTATGTACTTCTTAATTGTACTTTGTAGTATGTAATTCTTACTTGTATTGTTAACGTGTAATACGAACCAGCAATATAAATATCAAGTACGATCTATTTCGACCTAAATTACATATGTAAAAAAAAAAATATTTACGCTGAGTTTTATCAGTATCGATTGGCTTCGTCATATATATGCATGTACCGAAAGTTAATACTTGCTGAGAAATTTTGTACATAATACGTTAACTTTACGTACAACTTGTACAAAATTAAAAATATTTGCCTATTGTAATTGTAATGCCTTTATCTAAATCTTATGACCTAATGTTAGATGAATAAAACATAATAACAATACCACACGGCTCTCTAAACAATAATGAAATAAAACAGGAATAATGTATGTTGAATTAATTAGTCAAGATTTTATGCTTTTAATAAAGGGATATTAGAGAAAAAAAGTAAATAATATACGAATCGTTGAAGCATCCTGTATCTTTCATTTTATGAAGTTTTCGGATTCAATTAGTTCCCGCCACAGATCTTTTCTTCGATCTGCCTTTCCCAGAAAGCCTTTTTTACAGAGTTCGCCCATCGAGTTGGTGATCGCCCTCTTGTTCTCTTTCACTCTCTTTCTACTATACTATATATACACTTTGTTATTAGTAATTAAATATAATAAAAGAATCATTCTACCCATCTCACTATTAAATAATTTTTAACAGAATTCGACACATCCCGTTTGGAGATGGGTGCCGTGGCAGATCTGTTTGACAGGAATGGAGGCGGCCTCATTGACTGGGAGGAGTTCATTGCAGCATTAAGACCTGATTGGGTAAATATTAGCGGATCTCAAAAATATCAATTACCTTAAAGCCTTGTATGATTGCGATACAAAAATCAACATAATGTAACCATTTCGATACTCGCACTACTTTGTCTATACACCTCTAAAAATTACCACGAAAAAAATTAAATTAATTTATTCTTCTTTGGAACTTTTGACAACACTCTTATAAAACGTTTTTTTTTTAATTTGACTCGACTTCGCATGGTTCTATAGTTGTAGAGAAGAAGCAGGAAGAAGCTCCACAACATTTTTTTATTTACAATACAGGTTTATATGAATGCACTTTCCGTTAGATGTCGCCTAAATGAAATAAAATAATCAAGCAATACTATTGCCAAGGATTCTTTTCATTAATTCGTTTATTATTTAATCACTTTTACTCAATGTATTTTAATGTCTGTATTGGTGTATTTTATAAATCTTAGTTTAATAATGTTATGCGGAATTTTAATAAAACAAAGTATTTTATAATATAGACTGACGAAGATTGACCCTTGTGCAAATGATAAACTGGCCATACTGTAATCGGCGAACAGGAATAATACCACAAAATGAAAAAATTATCTCATTGATTTATCATTATCATTTCTGCTGTAGAATATAGAATGTCTACAACTGGACACAGGCCTAACCTATAAATTTCACGGCCGTTTGAAAGTAATGTCTGTCATTGTGGGCAGACGAACCTTAAGGTCCTTCCATCATCTATTCTGCGCAATATGTGTCCTGCCCACTACCTCTTCCACTTGTAAATTCGCTGGGCTCTGTCGGTTAGTTTTGTTTGGCACCGAATCAGCTAAAGCCTCTCCATGGCTCTTTAAGTGACTGAGCACCATGTTTAATTTTATCTATGATTGGTGACGCCGACTAATCTCTTGTCTCTTTCATTTACTTAAAGAAAAATGAGAGCCAAATTAAGTTGTTCGGAGAATAAATGATTATATTGAAAAAATAGTCAGTTTATAGTTCCGATGTCTCAATTCATAATAACCATACGTGAAGTGTCATAACAAAACATATGTATATCTTATATGTATGAGAAGATAGTCTATATTTGTTTTTTCACGACCTACTTGATAGATCTATTCACCAATTCATCTTATCTTTAACTGATAGAATGATATTTTGAGATAAATTCTGTATGATTTATTTCGTTGCAAGCTATTTTTGAAGTAAGTCAATGTCATTTTTTAATTATTTTTTTCATTAACGTATCCCTCTCCATGGCTAGTCACTCATCGGACAATGAAGAGGTCTATGCATTGTACTTCTTCACGAGATCGAAGCATCAATGCGGATTGTGCAGAAATCAGATAGCCCCTCTGACCTTACGGTTCTGGAGTGGATATCATTGAGTAAAGCAATACATGTGTAAAACCAGCGAAGATGGCATTACATAGTACGCCAGAAACTTTTCAAAAAGGTTCAAGGATCCTCAGTGGGCACAGAGGATGTCCAACAGTGAAACGATGATGATGATAAATCAACTCTCCCTGTCTCTAAAGTTATTCTTATATACAAAATAACAGGAAAGCAAGTATATAAAAGCTGATTTATTAAATGAGTGTAATGTTTGATGTGAAGGAAAGACGCGGTCCGCCTACCGACGCAGAGAAGATCCACGATGAGGTGAAACGGTTGGTCATGCTGTGCACGTGCCGACAGAAGTTCCGCGTGTTCCAGGTCGGAGAGGGCAAGTACCGGGTGAGTACTTCAAGTTTTACCACACAATCCCACTATTACGGCACATCCTGTTTATCGTACTTTCAAACCGATACCTACCAACAGTTGATATAATTTTGGAATGTAAAAGTTTTATACTGATAGTTATCAACATTTAATCAGGACGTAGCGTAGATTAACATTTATAAGTATTGTTTTTATAACATAAGTTTTTCATTGGCAGCCTTGCTTTCAACTTATCTTTACGGCGAACCAATTAAGGCTATCGCATTTGTAAACTTACAATAATACGCTTAAAGTAATAATGTTATGGTATATTTTAATGTTTAAGCACTTCCAATTAAGAAGCTAGTTACTTACATCCATACATGTATGATTTAAATGTGCATTCATGTTCATATTAAGACCTGAGAACAGGCGAACAGAACTAGGCGGTTCTATGTGTTTTTGTAAACAAAATTACATAATTAAAAAAAAAACTTTGAACAGCTCAAAAAGTGTACATGTTAAGTATTGTTTTGACATATGTCACTTGCTCATGATTCGCGGTCCGACAGTTTGGCGACTCGCAAAAGTTGCGACTGGTACGAATCCTTCGGTCCACGGTGATGGTCCGCGTGGGCGGTGGTTGGATGGATCTCAACCAGTTCCTCGTCAAAAATGATCCCTGCAGAGGTATGTACCACTTTCACCATACAAGATTTCGGAAGGCGGGATGATGATCTAGTCCGACTGTTTCACAAATAATTTTTATCGATTTATAGATCATGCAAAAGAAATATTAGATAATAACTTAATATATTATATCTAATATACAGATACATCACAATTAACAGGATTTCTCCAAGACTAAAATTATTTATTTTTATATATAAATAGCTTTACCAACAGACTGTTAGAAACTAAGTAATCTCATTCAAATATAAACAATTAGTTATTTGTTATACTTCAGAATGATTAAGTTTTGTTCATTAAAATTTAAATAAAAAAATGTGATTTGTAAATACTGTCGGCTGCAACTATTGAATCACAATATAAATTTGCAGCGTGTGAACTGTTAAAACGCGACAAGTAAAAGGTAACCGACAAAAACACTGTTTCAAACACTAATTGTTGTAACGTTATAATGATTAACATAGCATTTAACGCGCGTATAATGCTTATTATGAAATGAAACAGCATTTTGGATTAGGTCCTCCTCTCGCCTTTCTGTTGGTTGCAACTTTCTTCAATTGGTAAATGAATGAATGAAGAATTTCTTAACTGTCCTATGAGAAGAACTGAATGGAATTGATCTAATTAAAGCCAGATATATGTCAATGATTAAGATATAGGGATGCTAATTTGCCTAACGATTATTAGATGAGGGAATTATGAAGGCAACATTATTGTGTCACAGATTAATTAACCAAGTATACAGTCCTGAGTCTCCATACGGGTGTAGTCTCATACAAGTAGCCATTGTTATTATTTTTGTGAGTTTTTGGTAATGGTAACCCAATGACAACAAATGAATGAAGAAGAGGTTGAGTCCTCTCGGGTAATTTAGAAACATATTGTTATAATGTTACAAGAGAGCTCTTGAAGCAGGGTATTCTCGATATGAAAGTGTTTTCTATATTAGCTAACACTTCAATACTAGATGTAGCCAAATATCAGATCTACAATGATAAAACAATTTAAACTGTTTCCTGTATTATATACAAAAACAAGGTTAAATAAATATGGAGAGTTAACTATAACATTTTATCTTGTTAAATGTTAATTTAATATTACATATATGAATATTTATTGGCAGAAAGTCATTGATATGAAGTTGGGAACACATCAAGTATATTTATACACCAAATAATTGGACACAGAGTTTAATAGTTGTCAAGTCTCAGCAATATATCTGGATATTCTATTGAAATCTTATAAAACATTGCATCCATTTTTATCTAAAAATATTGATCTTTTCTATGAAAATATAACTTCCTTCTCTCCAATTCATTTGTTCTCATATTGAAGGGAAAAGCAGTCAAAAACCAACGAATAAAATTTACTAAACAGGTATTTGTTAATGGGTTATTTAGGTTTGTAATTATAAACCTGTTACTTGTTTTAATGATTAAAATCTTTTGAGAGTAAAGGTTTATTATTATATGATAAACATGTTATAGGTTTGTGAAACCAAACTACATATATTGATAATGCATTAACATTACACTTCATATAATTATTTTTTATACTATGTAATTAATATTGAGATTAATCTGTCAAATGAAGTATTATATATAGTTTGGTTTTAATGTGGTGTTTATAACTTTATTAACTTTCCTTATGTAAATATATTTACAAATGGAAAGTTTTTGATGATTTTATATTCAAAGTGTCAATCAAAATCGTTTTCGGGTTTAACTTTTGATATGTATTGTGTTAACACCCTAACAAGGGGAGTATTTGTTCATTAACTACAGGTGTTGACGGGGAGAAATAATCTTCGGAACTAAGTGTTGGACGCTTGTGTTGAAATAACAAAATAACCAAATAAATTCATATTTTTTTTATTTGATCACTATAACAGACTACATTTTAGTTTGCAATTAAAGTTAAAAATGTCTTAATACGAAACTGGCGAGATTAATTATACTCTTACAACTAGAAATACTGTTAAAACGCAATTTTCGGTTATCAATTTCATTGCAAATATATCACAGAAACAATTAAGTCACTTAATAGCCGTGGTACAGAACACTTGTTATTCAAACACCAAAAGAAGTGAAGGTAGATACATTTTGAATCACTGTATTAGTCACTGTCAAAAATTTTTAATTGTATACTACTATAATTTTAATGCATCTATTTTCTGAGATTCTATATAACTTATTACATAGTAAGACATATCAACGCTCTAAGATACTACTAAGAATATTAAACAACTACAAGTTACTAAGACAAGACTACAAGATAAAAATGTTAAAAATGGAATACAGTTTCATTATAAATATTCAAATACATGAGTTCCTAAGTAATACTGGTAATTGGTTAAAACTATACAAGGCAAGAGAAGCCAAAATAATTAATAAAAAAGTAAATACAAAATAATCAGGACACTTATTTTATCCCAATTTATAAACAATTTAATCAACCGTCGCCTTACGAATGAAAGATGTCAATGATGAAATCTCACTGGTCCTTTCACTGGGCAGAGGACTAAACTCCATTTCCTCACTTAAATTCTGTGTATCGGATGTGTTCTCATTGACTGGCCAGCGCTTGTGACTTGGTGCATACAATACCAATAGTGCAAATATGTAAATATTCCACATACCATAAACACCTGTGAAGAAAGCTGAAGTGTACTCAAGTTCAATGCTCTCATCCCATTTCCATTTGCCTTCTGCAACTTGACCCAGAATAAATCCAATAACAGTTAATGCTGCACACAATAATGTGGCTAGCATTAGAAATTTGAAACGATATACAATTCCTTCATAGTGCAAACGCCTCACTGAACACATGGTAGGCAGGGATTGTCGTTTGATAGATATATTTGTAAAAACCTGCCACACCATGTAGCATAAGAACAAAAAGTAAACACCAGTAGAAATGCCGGCCAGTATTATAAAAGTCAGAGCCAAGTTTGTACCCAAATCTGTTACCCAGATTGAATAGAATGGATTGCGCAACTGGACCCCTCTTTCACACATATCAAATATAAAGAGTGAAATGCAGCCTATAGCAACTGCACTTAAATGTTGCCAGTATTGCTTCAGTGAACTCTGTGATGATGTATCTTGTATCAGCATATGTTCTCCGGCAAAAATAAGCCAAAAAGAAAAAAGTGTGGCATAAAAAACTCCTTGCTTAATATCCCCCAGTAGGAGCATAAAGGGTAGATCAAAATATAGTGTAAGATATTCAAATGGAGTGTTCAGGAAGCACAATGCTATTCCAAGGGCTAAAAGCATCTTTTCTAACAACACAGGCTTCCTTTGCAGCATATGTATACGGTTCCAAAACCAAGCTAACATACCAATGATGCATGGAAAGAATACAGTCTTTAAAGACAACCACACTTTTGTAAAACCTCCATTTTGGTTTATGACTGTTAACCAAAGGTCATATAAATGTCCAATGTTAGTATTCATGTCAGGTGTGTCCACAGGTAATCTCACATTAAGTAAATAAAAGTCATGGTACAAAGAGCCAAGTTCAAATAGAGGTACAGCTGAGCAATTGTACAAATATTCATCAGTTTTCACATCAATTTCACAATCTAAATGGCGTTTTTCTACCGATTGAGTATAAAGCTTCCAAGCGTCATCTGCGTCGCCTTTGTTTTTGTACGCAAGCCGCGCATCAATCGTTATAACACTTCGAGGCTTTACTTCCATCTGCGAATGATATTTTAAATCAACTTGTAAGACACCAATTAAATTCTGTTGCCATCTGGAAAAATCTAGGATTCTTCTATCGCGGGGAACAGGCATTTGAAACGCGAATACGACATCAGTTTCCGATAAATATTGGTGCATATGGTCGAGGTCTATAACTTTGCACGAACCTTTACCACGATTGTAGAACCAAGTCGTAGTGTCGTTTTTCATCGTAGTGGTGTCCTTGCAAACCGTGCCGAGTATATTCTGAGCATTGGCCGGCGTGGGTGCGACTAATCCGCCGATCAGAAAACACGTTACTTGGCATAATAAAAGAAACGTGACTAATACAGTCAGCTTCCTACCGCTGAGATTCTCTATTATTGTTCCAGTCATTATTGAAAAATTCGTGATTTAAAATAATATTAAATGTACCACGGTTTTTAAAACACACGACCGGTTTCCATTTGTTATCTTAGTAACTCGCATGTAATGTCGACCGATACGACGCGACTGCGAAATTGACGCGATCTTTTTGACATGCGCAAACGAAGATGTTGCCAGTGTAAGACATAACGCAAAGCTTATTTAGCTGCGCTATAATATAACAGTTACATATATATATAATAAAACCTTTGTGTTTTTAGTTTTAGACCTCATTTATTTAATCGGACAATGAATGTAGTTATATTTATTTTTGTCACTTAATGGATTTAAAAGTTATAACGTAAATTCCACGCTAGTATTTCATGCCTAAATCATGTTCACAAACATCTTAAAACAACGTTTAACGCTAGTACCAATCAAAAGCAGCTACAGTCGGTATTAAAATTATTCACGACAAATATTGACGTCGCTACTAATTTACTAATTCGTATTCGCTTCACCCAATCCATTTCCTACTTCCCTTTTATGTTTTTGTTTCGTTGTTGTTATTTTTGTTCAATCCTTCCCGAATAATCCTTAAATAAATAGTATCATTAGTGCTACCGCTACCAGATCCTAGTAAGCCGGAGCAGCATGAGGCTTGTTGCCCACTTGGTAAGATTATGCGTCTTGCTTCAGGAACCTAGCTTTAAAATTAATTCAAAACTTTGTCTTTATCACCATTGGCCATTAAAACACAATTTTAATATTGGTTCTAAGGCAGGCCTGTTTACCTTGACGTGGCTTAGAATTAACTTTGTTATGTAGTTATTGTAATAAATTGCTAATTTATTTTTGATATACTTAATGTATGCTTATTTAGCAATTCTGAACGAAACGCTAAAACTTTTTTAAATATACTGTAGTTTTAACTGATGATATAAATTTTAGTACAATGAAAGGTTCGTTAAATATGCTTTTTGTAAAATATTTTGCATGAAAATGGTATTTGGTTGCATTCAGTATTTTTGTAATGTTTATTTTATGATGTAGAGATACTAAAATACATAAAACAAGCGCAAGACATTCCTCCCATTTGGTGTATGCACATTTTGTAAATAAAAATAGTTACGTTTGGAAGATAATTTTATTTATATATACAGATAATTTAAAATATTAAATAATAAATTTATGAGATTTCTATCTTGCCCTTGGTTTACAACTCTTGCATATTTTGGTGTCAGAACAAACTAATCGTATTTTTACAACTCCCGTTCCTAACTGCACTTTATTACAAAACTCCAACATTAATTTTTGATGTGTTATGTTGTTTTGTTTTACTTTTTCTGATTTTGTTTGTTATTTTTTTTCCTCCCCCTTGTTCTGACCTTACTACCATTGCACGATCCTGTTTTTAACACTCTTGTGTTTTTTTTGACATTCCGTTAACCGAATGGTTTTTCGTCGTGCCTTCCACCATCCTTGTCCCGTTTGTAATCCCACGCACTGGACGCCGCCCGCATGCAGCTAAGGGGCGCACGAACATCGAACTGAGGGAACAGTTCATATTGGCTGACGGAGTGTCCCAGAGCATGGCTGCGTTCCGACCACGTACGCCCCGCTCTAACACAAACACTCCACCCTCCACTGGACCCATCACCAAGGTAAGTAGTTCGCAGTTGCTACACTTAATAATATAATTTCAATTCTACAGGTTTACATAGCTGTAATTTCGCACACACTACATAAAATGCACAGTAGTTGAATAGTGGGCGCAAACGGTTTGGGACTCTTTTGGTTTCGCTTTTTCTGTTGCCCTTTGTACATGGATCGCCGCATCCATTTGCAAGTGGTATTGTCGTGAGTGCGGCATGCGTATGCGTTCTGCTCGTAGCGTTTGGTCGTATTGCATTGGTGTGCTCAAGCTATAGGTAATATACTCCTAGTGTTTGGTGTTGTTTGCTAGCGTATTCACGGGCCCACTGAAAAGGGGAGGTGGCACATCGACGCCTGAGGACCTCACGGTAAGGTTTCTCGTTCATCCTTCCCGCTAGTTCCCCTCATCCCCTCATGCGAAGTCACCGCGTCCGTCAACCGTGAGAACAGATACATCGCGTTGCGTAACGATTGGCACTATGAACGAATTTTTGTTTAACGGCATACACGCAAAACTCGCCGTCCCTAATAAGTCCCGGTTTATTGGTGCGTCTAGCTGAAGAGTTTATGGAGCAGCTGAGGCCTATCTTTGAGGCTCTCAGGCAGCGAGAGGAGCTGCCGTGTTCGTACCCGCTGCACGTGGGTTCTACGCACGGCACTAAGCAGGCTTTCATATACGGACACTCAAGATCGCAGGGCTCCACTACACCGGGTGCACACCATCTGGCGCTCCATCACTTCAGCCACCAGCCGTCTCCAGGATCCCACTGGGTAACGCTACTTAGGCAGTGTGAAGTGTCGATGCATCTTTTACATTCGATTTCGTTTTTTTTTTTCGTTTTTAGTCTGTGGTTTTGTTGTCAATGTGTTAGACTTCGTTATTTCTGATGAACGATTTATTCTTGATCAGCATGCATGTTTATTAGTATTACAATAAAAGTTATATCACGTTATAATGTTAATCGCCACTGGTATAACGTCCGTTAGCGTTCAGAGTCCATGATTGTCCGCTGACCTAGCCTGCTTCCAACCATATCGTTCTTAACCATTGCCTTCGAAAATATGCTTTTCATTTATCACTGCCAAATACACTCTTTAATTAGTAACAATTTGTTGGTTAAAAATATAAATAGGGAGCATAGCATAGCAGCGGATAATAATGACTCGCTGCATTGTTTATGCAGACGGACACTGTGTAATATACATAAAGAGCTTATGGAGCATAAATACTTCTGAAAGCAAACACTATTTCACTTCACTATTTTAAATTGCAACAGATATCAAGATTCTTTTAAAAATCATGGGGAATCTATTTTTTTTTTCTTTTTCAATTATATATCGCGGTGAATACTTATATATTGAAATATGTTCAGGTGAGGGAACGTACTGTGCGCTCCGTGCCGATGTCGGGCACTGGAGCCACCGGGAGGGCTTCCAGGTCCTCTCTCAGTGCCGGCACCCCCGACTCTCTCAGCGACAACGAAGCGGCCAGTGGAATTGGAACTAGATATAGGAAACCTAGTGTGCCCAGGTAAAATAATTATAACAGTTTATTGTTGTTAGTCAAAGTAAATTGAATCATCATCATTCAGCTATAAATTAAAAAAAAAACCATAGCGAAGTATTTTTCTCATGTAAACACATATACTTTGTCTTCTCACTCACATAAGCAAGGTCACTTACCCTTTCGCATCTCAATAAACTCCGATGATAATTTAATATTTTAAGCTTTTGTAAATCAATCGTGATTATTTCAGTCGGAAGACAAATACAGCAGGATGCAAACCCCCAATAGATTTCGCACATGGCATAGAATCGGCAAACATCCGGTGTCTTTCAACGGCCTTAACAGACACAGATGGTCTCATCTCCAAAACCCATATACCCTAGCAGCCATCTACGCGCTATGTGACCTTCTCTTAGCTTCCTTAACTTCAGCTCCGCCTGGTTGAATATATTTCTTGAATTTACAAAAAAAAAATTCTTCCAGATAAACTTGTTTATTCGTGTACATCAACATACAATAATTTTCATATATGTACATCAGAATGAATTTTCGTGCATCTGTAAATGTATGAGTCGAAGAGAAAAAGAAATGAAAAAGTATTCTATTAGTATCTAGTAGTATGTTATTATTAATTATTTTTAAATTTCTATGTAGATCAACATTAACTCCCGGTGGATCTCGACCTGGTTCCAGACCGGGATCAAGGACAGGATCCAAACCACCCTCTAGACATGGCTCTAACCTCTCCCTGGACAGTACAGGTAAGATATAGGTATTCATATACATGGTGATTAGAAATTGTCAGTAAAAGCTTCAAAATGGTATTCTGCCGGATAGTCCTCGTAGCGCTATCGCGATAATTCGGGGCAAAGTCAATCCATCGTTCGCGTCAGAATCGCTGAAGCTAGTGGAGGTTCAGGGCTCCATCCTAAACACCCACGAGACTGAGGAGTTCCAGGCAGAAGAACACAAATATTAAGATTATCTTCGATACGCCATCGTTGATACGGCTATATGAACGTTAATTAATGCCTAGCGCAAATTAATTGTAAATAATTGAAGAAGAATTATTTGTGTGTCATTATTATTTCATCTGCACGTGATAATTTCTATATTGTTTTTATTTAATTTTGTATATAGTCTTTGTTTATAACCAATAATACGTCTTTCGGTGTAGCTACTATGAAATAATTGTTTAGTTATTTATTTATATAAAGAACCCTTCTATTATCCAGACGATGTGTCTACGCCCTCTCGTATTCCGATGCGAAAGGTAACGAATACGAGGGCATCGACCGCCAGAGCAGCGGCGACGGCTAGCAAACTGGGTGTGAGTACACCCAACGGAGGGTCGCGGCCAAGGACACCGACAGGATTCCTCACGCCCGCCAGTGGAAGGTGCGTTTCCTAACATATCACTTCACTTACAGAACATTTTAGATATTAAATCAGATCTACTATAGTATAAAATATACTATAGTGCATTTGCTTATACTTTACACAATACTGACATAATTGCCATTCAACTTATCCATCCACTTGACTAATTAATTCGTAGTAAATTACAAAGTAGGTGTATATATAATGGGGTTGGCAGTGAGAAACAACCCTTGCTCCATGTTTGATGGCTAGGAAAAAGAAAGACAGTTAATATTACATGTATAGACACTATTTAGTTCGTGTACTGTTTATAATTTTGAGAATTATAATTCGGCGTTGAAATTGAATTCGAACACGCAACGATAATTTGACTTTAAAAAGTATTGTGGCAACAGTGGCCAGTAACGTGTTCACATTAATTAGTTGAAATATTTGGAAAGTTTAGGCTCCTAATTCAATTTTATAAATGAATACCTCGCCTATCGTTGTGCCGAACTTAGCCGAAGTTGTCTGCCGACGATGATTCACTAATTTTTTAACCTGATTACATTCAATTCTATTTATTCTAATATTTATATTCGCCGAGGTAGATAGACTACCCGAGGTACAACTAGGCCTAGTAAGGTATGACAATTAAAGTGAACCAGGATGGGGTTCATGTCTTCGAGCTTTCTTACTGTAAAGAGATTAAGCTAGGTGAACGATGGTTGTCGGTACCAAGAATTTGGTATGTTACCCGATCACTTACGTCATCGAAACGTGGATTCTTGGCCCCATTAGAAACCTCGATCGTTTAACGAAGACGTCATAGACCCGCGTATGTGCAAATTGGTCATTGGGGCCGTAAGTTTCTGAAGACAAACTAAGCGGAGCACGTCCATTCACAAGGCGGACGGATGACTTTGTTTAAGAATCTCAGGTCGCTGGATGTAGGTCGCTTCCAACTGATCTTTTTGTAAATGTATGGACGAGGCCTATGTCCAGTTGTGAACGCTTTATTGTTGAAATGATGACGATGATTTCAATTGGATATTAATGGGGCAGGTGTACAACCGGAGGGATGTACCGCACTTCAAGTATACCGACACTGTCGCCGGTCCCCGCGCTCGTAAGGTACAAACACTGACTGGAATTTGCTCCGACGTTGTGGGGTTGTGTTAGTTTATGATCGCAATTCGTTACTTGACAATCCAAATTAATTTATCTAATTTAATTACAAATATTTATAATTTTTTATATCAATCAATTATAATTACAGTGTAAGAATGCAGCGTTAATCATTCAAATTATATTTTATGTTTTTATTTAAAGTTCATACGTGTACATGGCGTAGTTAGGCCGACGGACATGATTGTTTACTGCACTCTTAACGCGAACGGACTCGCGAAATATTTAATTAAAATACTTGGAACATAAATTATGTTGTCAATTATAAATTAAATAAATTCATCGTAATATCAATTTCAAACAATACACTACGTATTGTCGTAATGAATTACAATTATAAGAAACTAGGTATTGAAACTTTTCTTTATTAGATCAAACTATAACAACTTTCTGAACAGGAATATATTTCTTAATCACATACAACGTAATTTTAAAGATTGCTAGTACTAAACATAAATGATTATTATAATATTGATTAGATCGACAATTTATCAATGAATAATAATTATTTTTTATTAAGAAACGAATTGCGACCATTACTTTGTTGAACACGGAGTTGAAGTGGCACGTTATTGCTTGATGGGGTTATAGGTATGTGTAGTGACGTCACCGGCAACGTACACCGTCAGTACGGGGATTTGTTTGGAGCGTGCGATTATGATTCTTATTCATTATGGTGGTGGAGTTAAAATTTCAATGGCTTATCAAAATAAATGTTTGGTAAAACACCTGTATTGCTAGTTTGGACGAGGACAAAGCATGCCAGTAGTAAAAAAAAATAACAGCTAGTTATATTTATATTATTCAGCGTGGACATAGCCTAACAAGATTAAGTATAATAAATATGGTTTGAGTATGATAATTAAATAAAATTTTTCCTTCCCGCATGCAATACGGAAATGGATTCGAAATAAAACAGCTCAACACATTCCCAGCCGTCATCGATGGCGTCTGAACATCCCAAGTCTATATCACATCATCATCCAGCATTCCAAACCCAAGGTTCCACTAAAATACCCGTGTACGTTGGCAACCGCTCTCAAAGGTCACCTTCTGTGGACCGAAGTTTCAAAACATCCCGTAAATCCCAATCCAGGGAGATCTCACAAGAACCCAGCCCAACTTCCTTCAATCCTTCCCGTAAATCCGAGCAGAGGAGTCCAGAGGACGACTCCTCGTTGTTCAGCATATCGGGAATGACGAGCGACAATGAATATGACAGTAACATTAGCGAGTCCAGCGGCGACGGGCCCAACCCTACGCAACGCGACTTCAAAGGGTACAGGCTTCTAGAATCTTCGCTATGGTTTGCCAATGATTGATGCTCGTTGAATTTTTTTAATTCCATTTGATTATTTCACGGCATCACCTCCATCTACGTCTACATGAAGCTTCTATCCGCAATAAACCAGTTATATATTATATAATCCAGTCCCTATTTGCTTGCGTCGTCCGTTATGAATCACATTTCGTAATAACTCAACACGCCCATATGCATTCCATTTCAATTTTATGTTCTTGGAATTCTATGCACGTTTTAATGCTATTTGTTAAGTGATGTATTTAAAAAAAACCATTGCTTGTGCACATTTATACATCTGTTTATATGCCCTGTGAAAATGATTTTGTTCGAAATTGTGCTCCGATGTTTCTTGTTAAAACGCTTACTTTTAAAGCTTCCATATCTTGAACTCCGACTTCTATCTTCGGCTTTAATGTACTCTTGTATACTTTTTCTGTCTGTTATTCTGTCTGTCTATATCGCTACCACAGATGACCTGGCGACTTATGAACTAACCGGTCTACCATTACAATTTTTATTATCTTTGAATTTTTTTATAAATACAAAGATATTTATGAGTATATTTCGTAAGATGAGTGTGGACTGTGGTAGCGATGTAATATCTATGTCTTATCGTTCGTTACTAATTTTCTGTACATATATGTGCTCACTAACATCATCGTAGGAGCGGCTCGTTTGCCTCCACCGAGGGACAAACGCCCGCCCGCAGTCGCATACCGATACTAAAGGACCAGCACACTAACAGTAACGTCACTAGGTAATTTCATTCTATTCTACATCTGTTGTGTTTTGTTTTTCGTAGTGAAGCTCTTTGTTACTTCTAGGATAGTTATGGGATTTGGATGTACATCTGGTTTGACGCATGTGTTTTTTTCTTATAAAATAAAATTTTTGAAAAAAGTATTCAAATGTTCGTTAGGCAAAGGACACCGTCGGGCAGTACAACACCAGTACGACCGGGACAGCAGACGGCCGCCACGCGTCTGCTGCGAAAGAAGTCGGACGCTTCAGACACCGGAGTCCCTGCCACTCCCCCGACTCGCCGCACCACCCCCTCCTCCCGAACTACGGAAAAACGCGAACCCTTCCGACTATAAACGAAGCTTACTCGATTAAATGCTACACCGCAAAGCATTGACTACGTTATGACAAGCCCCTTGCAATTGTTATATTTAAACCGATTATTTGCATCATCAACATATAGCCAAGTATAAGACGCATTAAAAAAATATATAAAAATCACAAAAATAAAATATCGAAGGCTTGGTCATGGCGTGTGAAGACGTCTATTGATTATTACTAACATTAAGAATTAATCTGTTCGCGAATAAAGCCGAGCTTGTAAAGTGTTTGCGGATGTGGCTTATAAATAGGACCGATAGTAAACTCAAAGTCTGCACCTTGTTGCCTTGTAAAAGTTATTTCCTACCGTGCGACTACACATTTGTCTATTTCGTGTTGCCAGTATTTATTTTATGTAAAAGTCTAAAATTAAAAAATATATATATTTCGAACATTTCCTTGTGAATACGTTATTCTTATTTATTGTCAACGTTGCCATAATTGTTAGGATATTTTTTTGTATGTTAAATACTTGTCTCTCCGGACAGGGTTGGGGAGAGTGTGATTTGAAAACGTTTTGTATTAATTTCTTTAGGGACCATTTTGTTGCTGACTGTACTGGATCGCTGGCCAGCGCTTTCGGTCCCATTGGTCGGTGTGCGTAGTGACGCCAGACTACCGCGCCGATGCGGGACAGAAAGCATTCGCTTGTGATCCCTTAAGGTGATATAGGTATATTATCGTTTCATTCGTTTGCACAATTGTAATTCTTTTGTCATTATCGTTCATTTTCTATATGAATGCCAATTTATTTGGCCGTTCATTATTGTCGCTTAGGTATATACTTTATGTATGTGATTTATTTAATATTACAATTATTGCACAACGTTTTGTATGTGAGTGGGAGGTATATTATATATGGGAAGCGGTTTTGCGACGAGGCGTGCTTCTAGACTGTCGCCAGAGTCGAGCATACTTCGTCGCTTGCTTTCTAATAAAATTCCATAGCGGACTTTAATTTTAAGAGAAATAACTAAAGTACACTTGTCGAAAAAAGACATTTCCTTTATAAAGCTTAGAATACTTTTTATATATAAAATAAAGAACGCTTAAAATGTAACCTTCATTTAAAAATGTTAACCGACACTCACATTTACTTGTTAATTATATTATAAATCTGACTCTACGATTAAACCTTTATTATTAGTAACTATTGTAAAACTATTAATCTGGTCATTTTTATTTAAATCATTGTTGTATTTGTTAAATTAAAATCGAAGTAAATTTACATGAAGCTTGCAATATTTTTTGTATAAAATAATGATTCTTAAGAGCAACAGATTTAAAAATCTCATTATTGATTTCGAAATAAAAATAACAAATAACACTTTCTCTATTATTTATTGCCTTCTCCTCTTGTATTAATATTGAAACCGTCACATATATGTAATGGTATAGCAATACTTGGTCTAACAATTTTTTACCGCATGAAGTATCAAGATGAAAAGGCCAATCTGATGTAGCATCCAAAGTTAGTTTATTGTTGAATTTTAAACTATTGTGATAGGAAATAGGTTGAGATAGATTGATATATATTTTTTTTATTTTAAATCGTGCAATAACAAGAACCAATTGTGGTGATCTTTGAGGGAGGCCTAAGCAATTACAGTAGACTTCTATCAGCTATAAATAAGAACATTTGACAAAGTATGCCGATCACAAGCCTCTAAGAGTCACACAGTTAACTAACTCCGGGCGCATGAACATCTCACTATTCGATGAGTGACCTCCCAAGCCGAGGTCCCCTCGTGGGGGCCTTTAGGCTTAGTCACTTCATGGAGCACTCACCGAAGCGATCTAAGAACTCGGCGGCTTCCCAGTCCGGTAAAATAGTAGTATGTAGCGACCCGTGCCGAGGCTCCAATGGGAGCCCTCGAGCTTTGCTACCTTAAAAGAGGCTGGGCGCACTCTGCGCCCTGCCACGTCGAACCCTCGGAATCTGCAAATGTCACTTGGGGAGCAGTGAGAATCCGATCCAAAAAAAACCTGTGTAACACTACAATGGCTTAAGTAATAATAAAATAAAAAAAAGAATATGAAATGATATAAATAATAGCAAAAAGATAAATCAGTATGCCCAATGCCAGATATACCTGAGTATAAATCGAAATTACGAAGGGAATGGCAGAAAATAATTAGCATTTATTATTTCCATTGTAACAATGAAAGAAAAATGGCTAGGACAAAAAATTAAAAAAAAATTGTACAAACTTCTTACTCTTACATTTAATCTTACATATAAATTATAGTAATGCGGTCAATTACCTAATAACACCGAAACTAAAAATCTCATTTTGTATAACGTTAACGTATACCTAAAGTAGGAAATTAAATTGTAAACATTAAAATTTCTTGTAATGGTTTTTTGGCGATACATGGAAGAGGATTAGCGGGTGGAAACAAAACACTACAATGTAACAGTGGCTCCAGAGTCAACGCTGCAGATGACCTGGCAGGAAAAGCTCCGGCTTGGTCATTTACAGCTCGAAGCCCATGACCCCACTATCTTAAGCATGGCAAGATCTTTCACATCGCAATGCAATGCAAATCAACACATTAGACAATGGATAAACAGCGAGGAATACCGATAACTTAGATAGGCAATGCCTACGATCTGTCAGCTCTTCACTACTCTGGCATGGAACTTAGACCTTAACTGATCATGGTATACTTAACCACGGTCAATGTCGCATAGCATACTAGCCCGCCGAGATAAGAAAGAAGAAATTTACTAATAACAATTCAATAAGTCTTTTCAGAATTAGATATTACTTTGGTGTTTACAACTAAACGGTCTGTTGCTAAAGGAGCCTGCTGCCAGTAAGTAAATTGGTTGCTCTGGGCTATGTAATATTGTACAATTAAATAACTTTAAAAATAATTCGTTTTATATTTTTGCTACATTACAGAGGTCTATAAACTTTCTGCGAGATATGAGCAGTATATGAGTAAACTATACGGATCGATTATCGAAAAGCGAAGTCGTATGCGAGATTTAGGAAGGCAAAGAATTGACAATTTTATTAAAAAATGCTGCGGTTACGAAAAATGTACTATAGAATTCTTCCTTAAAATAAACCATTGTTATGATGAGGAAACTTTTTTTTTAATATTGTATGTTTTTATTTTACTTTTTAACCCGGTATTTTAAAACTATTTTTAATTTCTAAAATATGGTCGAGAATACACACAAAATATGGTTTCAGAGACTATAATAAGAAAAATAAACCCAGAACCGTAGTCTTTTTATAAAGCTATATTGCTATATAGCTGTATTAGGAAAGTACGAAAATAAATATTTTTATAGCAACACAGTTCGGTTTTATAACTAGAATGACATTACTGTGTTTTGGTATTTCAAATACATTGAAAAATATTATAAAAATACTTGCAACTAAAGAAACTAGTTTAAAATAAATACGTCATAGTACAAATAAAAGATATAAAATGGTAGGATATAACATGGATGGTGCGGCTAGAGATCGTGTATTAAAACTTATGGAGGAGAAAGATAAAATTGAGAGTGAAATACGGGATCAAACAGCAATCCTGGAAAGTAATAACGTGGGTATGCACGACTCCCTAGTAGATAGTGAAGGTTTTCCACGCAACGATATTGATGTTTACAAAGTAAGACATGCCAGGCATCGCATAATATGTGAGTTTACTGTGTTTATAGTGAATGACTTAGCAACATTGTTAGATTGACATGCACGTCATTTTTTAACTGATTTGTGTTTGCTCTTGATTTAATCTAACACTTCATTACTCTAACAGTTACATCTATTCACCTTGATATTCGGTAATGTTTGATTCTATTAATCATTGAATATGTTATTGCTTTCTTGTGGTGTAAAGCTAATGAAAGTTAATTATTATGACTCCTAACTGTATTATTAATTTTCGCCCCATAATAGTAGTAGTAGATAGTAATAGTGCTGAATATTAAATAATAATAAAAACTTAAAGAGTTTCACTTAAAAACAAATAACATAAACTAATAAGTAAAAATCTAATTATTTTTATTCATATGTAGCTACTTATTTTTTAAGAGTTAAAAGTAAATGTATATGTAATTTAGCTTGTTTTAGCTTCTAACTGTGAAACTGTATTACTTGTGTCTAATGTATTTATAATACTATATTTATGACATTAAAAAATTAAAAAGTCTATTGAAGTCTTGAATAAGTAGGTGAGGTATTACTTATATTTCAAACACAGTTACCTAGGTATATTATAAGCTATAGACCATGGTTAGTTTTGGATATGCTATTTGCATATGTTAACAAAGTAGTTAGTTAGTTTTAAATAATAGTAATATAAATTTATTTTGCATTTTTAATATGTAAGAACGCTATAATATAATATATAAATGCATGTTAGATGTCTATACATTACTTTATTATTCTACTGAATTTTTCAGGTCTACAAAATGATCATAAGTTACTCATGAGAAAGATTGAGAAAGGCCTAGAAGAAGTACATTCAAACTTTCGTGGTTCTGATAGTAGCCAGGCACCAACACAGGATCCTAGTTCTGTTCCATATGCCAATGGCCATGCCATAAACAATTCAGATGATCACAGAAATGATTCCAGATGCTTTGCTATCATAGGCTTTGTCCATGATGGTTCCCCGGCAGATCTTGCCGTAAGTACAGTTTTTAGTATATTAAAAACACTATAATTCATTTCAATTTTTGTGCTTCTAGCTCTCTTTTATCTTAATCCATATTTCATGAGTGCAAGTAGTTGTATCTTTATATAAATGAGTCAAGTGCTCGAAGGAAATGCCATCAACAATCAAAAGCGCCACTCAATGCTCTCTTACACTAATTAAACTTTGAGTTCATCTGACTTACATATCCCACTTGGTATTCTAGCAAGCCAATTGTACTTAACATAGCATTCATCAAGTACATAACGCTCAAGCTATGATGTCTCGGTTATTCACAAGCTTAATTCTGACCATTGTCTGGTCATACTTCGCCAGACATACAGTGACTAAAACTCCTAACAATTGGCACAAATTCTGAAAATCTTTTCATAAAGCGTTCGTTCAATCGACATTAATCTGTCACATGTGCACATGACTCGAGCGCAGCTATTGGTGCACTCACAAGAAATCTGTTGTTGAGGACTGCTCGAATCAGATACCAGTGGAAGATGACTTCCCCATGCTCGTGACATTCTCCGATGGCATAACCAGTAAGGTGGCTAGACTCCTCCCGCCTGGTGTAATCTAGGTTTAACCAAATTCTTGAGAGTATGGAAGTCATCAAGTTCTTGAAGCTCTCCAAAATCTTAAATTGTGGTCAGAAAATCTATGAAAGATTAAACCTAGTCCAAATTAGGTTAATGCAGGCAACAGAACTACTCATCCCCGAACTGTGAGGGTTTTGCTCCAAACATTCTTGCACTCATCAAGCCAGTCTCCTTTTGGGAACTCTTAAGCCCCCACAGAGCATACAGAGCAATCTAAGGGGTTGTAAGCCTTCCAATCCAGTAAAATAGTAGTACTTGCACAATAATAGAAAATGCACAAAGTATGAATTATATGTAAGACAGAATCCCAGGAATTGAACCCATGACCGACAATCGGAAGTATCAGTCCTACCGTTGAGCTATCACTACTCTATAACTCCATAGCCAGGAATAGCAGGATCACCAGGGACAATTTGGGGACAAATTGGACAATTTGGGTATCCAGAAGATGCTGCTGCCCACCCTCTCCAAACTGATACCTCTGTTGCCTCATATTATACCAACAGGAGTGAGAGGAGCGGCGGGGATGTTTACGATGATTATTAATAAGAAGTAAATAGTGATAACACTTGAATGTGACACTCTTACTTAATTATAGTTGTCACTAGTTTATGTCGAGGATAGAATTTCAGAAGAGGCCAATTAAATTGTCTGTTGTTGTATATTATATACTAATATACAATTATATACCATTTATTATAAGTAAAAATTACAAATATGCATCACGAGACATCTAAGTCCACAATAAACTCATTTGTATTTTTTATTTTTATTGGAATAGGGTTTACTGGAAAATGATGAGGTGCTGCAATTTGGTTCTGTCAACAGTAACAATTTCTCAGATATCATGCAAGTGCATGACGTTGTAGCCCACTCAGTGGGACAGAGAGTATCAGTCAGAGTAAAGAGAGGCGAGCAAATGATCTCTCTGACTGTGGTGCCCAGGCCATGGTCACATCCCGGTTTGCTTGGCTGCCAGATCACAAGATATACTACATGATGTCAACCCAACTGGATACTAGTGCTTTGTAAATTTAATAATTAAAATATTTTGTGAATAATGCCCAATTTTTTTTTAATAAAACCTGTCATTTTATCTACAATCCTATTTAGTTTATTTTAGTAGCAGAGGGTAGTAGCAGAGAGGAGGGAAAAGGGTAGATATAGCTGTCCTTTACTGCAAATATGCTTTAATTGATGCAATTTAAATCTTGTAGATATTATATAATAAACAAGGAGTTATACAGAGTGATTGGTTATATATATGTAAATGCTTTAAAGTGGTGAATGTTTGAATTTAATGACTTATTTGAAATATCTTTTCGCACAAATACGCAAAACATAATGTAAGACATGTACACACAGCAGACATTGATACTATTGTTTGGAACAATTAAGTGTGTATCTATTTGTAATTTTGGTATTATCTTGGATTTTTATGGGTGTACATTTACTTAAAATACTGTAATTTTTATGTGCAAAAAATATTATTAATGTATATATATATATATCTCATTAGCTGGCAATTAATGTACAGTACGTTATCCAAAACCTTGCTGTTGATTGTTCGTCTTATATATTTGTATTAGCCAGACCGGAAAGTATTGTCGATTCGGCGCATTTATTTTGCAGAAAAAATAATCTAATGTTACCGCTCCAGCATAAAAATTTGTATACTAAATCACAAACAACCTTTGTTTATTGAACACGAAGATGAATATATCAACTTATTTTTTTAATTAATTAATTACAAAAATTTTTAATTACTAAAAACTTGTTAAAAATGTAGTCGTGTGAATTAATCTTAAGAAATCGACATTACTTTCCGCTCCCCCTAATAATTATAATTTTTAAAGCTTATAACTCGTTAGTTTTTACTATTTACTGCTTCAGAAATTAATAAAAGGTGTTTACTATTTTGAAATCCGGGGGAAACTATTAAATTAGCTACACGAGCTCTATATTATGTTTGTCCATACGGCAT